>KV011787.1:393463-446655 GCA_001598015.1 Dorcoceras hygrometricum
CGGACGGCCCGAGGGGTGTTTGGGCAAATATTCGATATTGGGCCGATTTTGGTCGATTTTGAAATTTTTGAGATTTTGGGCCTAAAATTGTTTTAAGCCCAATATGATGCAATTAAAATTGCAAAATATGATTTTAGTTATGAAATATTATTTTATAATTAAAATATGATTTTGTTGATTAAAATATGATTTTATCGACAAAATGCGATTTTATTATAAAATGCGATTTTATTATAAATGCGATTTTATTATAAAATGCGATTTTATAATTAAAATATGATTTTGTGGGTAAATAATTTGATTATTTAAATTTATGCATATTAATTAGATTGATTGCATGTTTGGGATGATCGAGAGCCGTGCCCAACGTGTTAGGTGTATGCTTTAGGTTTTGCGATTTCGGTTGTAATATATTGTTGATTTAGCTTATAAAGTGAGTCTGTTTGTGGCCCATCCCACCCCTTGAGAATTGTATCCCTTACTTGTCAGGGAAATTTAAATGTAAATTACTAGTTTTAGTGGGAGGACAATTGAAGACGGTGGAGATGACGATCAAAGATATTGAAGACCGAAGATATGTAAAATCGGAAGCAATTGTAATAGGATTGCATTGCATATTGCATTTCACCTAGGACTGGACCCAGGTCCGTGGCTGACAACCACGGACCGCATAGCTCTCCCGATCGATCATCCCAAAGTTTTATATATTTGATATATGTTGAATCCGCATGTTTTTAAATTGTGATTTAAAATTGCATGAGACCAAATTTTCGAAAATAAAATCTCTCGTTTTAAATACGATTTAAAACTAATATCAAGATTAAAAGTTTATTCGATAAACTAAAGGGAATTTAAATCTGTTTAAATACCCCTACCTTCCATCAACAATGGGTGTACGCCGATGATACCCGCATACATGGCCCGGCTCATATTATTGAGGGGGTTATGTATGCCGGAAAGCTGTCCACGCCATTGACAATTGTTGTGAGTCGGTTGGAACTCCCTTTAACGTTGGCTCATATTATTGGGGACGTTAAGGGGACCGTCCTTCACGAATCAACATTGATGGGTCATCTTGACACTTGATAGTAAACGGCGTCATATTATTGGGCCCTTACTGGACGGGAGGTGAATACATGGAGGTTGCACCGGTTGCAATCGGAAACTACCTTTTGGGGGTCATGGATGGCTGATATTATTCGGGTCCATGATCGCTTGATTGGGCTCCGTGTACCCACTAAAGAAACCTGTTTTCTCGATTCATTAGAGGGTGGTGAAATCGTTAAAATAGTGGGAGGGTAATTCATAAAACTAAATGACCATGTTTTATGTCTTAGCGTTTATTTTTATATAGTCAGTAATGCATGTCTGTTTTCTTTCAGTATAACTGCTATAAAATGGTTTCAATGAAAAATCCACTTGCTGCTATACTGGATAGCAACAGGTTCACTGGTCTTAACTATCAAGACTGGCTTCGTAACCTTAATCTTGTTTCGGCTTCGGAGAAGCTTGTCTATGCGATAGAGAAGTCTCCTCCAAAGTTTGCCCCTGTCGATATCAGCCCTGAGGAGCTGGTAACGCTTAAAAAATGGTGGGACGACGAGGTTAAAGCTCGATGCTATGTGATGGCATCGATGTCCAATGAAATGCAACGGCGTTTTGAGAAGACGAAATATGCTGCTGACATACTTCATCATCTCAAAGAGCTGTACGGGGAGAACTCTCGACATGAGAGGTTCACGGCTGTCAAGGAGCTGATGACGAGCCGCATCATATCTGCAATGATTTGCAGGTGATGACAAGAAGTCGACGTCTTAGAGAGGGTGAGACCCACTTGAGGCTTGGCAATGGAGCAAGGGTTGCTGCAGTAGCTATAGGAGATGTTTATTTATTTCTGTCTTCTGATTTTAAGTTGTTATTGAGAAACTTTTTATTTGTTCCCGAGTTAATAAAGAACATTATTTCTGTTTCTATGCTTGATAGTGATGGATATTCTTGTATGTTTGCTAATTCGATTAGCAATATTTACAAGAATGAATGTTTAATTGGTATTGGGGAACGCGAAAGCGATTTATACACCTTAAAATTAAAAGACGTTCCAACTCGCGATGTGGAAACACATACAACAACGATTAAAAGGAAAAATGATAGCTTAAACCCAGCACAACTTTGGCACGCTAGGCTATGTCATATTCCCTAAGTAGGATGAACATGTTGGTTGGGAGTGACATGTTTGATTTGTCAGACATTAACTCCCTACCGACTTGTGAGTCTTGTCTCAAGGGAAAGATGACTAAACAACCCTTCAAGGGCAAGCCTGAACGTGCCCAAGGCCTATTGGATTTGATCCATACTGATGTGTGTGGCCCACTTAGCATTGGTGCTAAGTACGGTCACACATACTTCATCACCTTTACCGATGATCACTCTAGGTATGGGTACTTGTACTTAATGAAGCACAAGTCTGAATCCTTTGAAAGGTTCAAATAATTCAAGGCTGAAGTAGAAAATCAATTAGGCAAAAGTATTAAAGCACTTCGATCCGATCGAGGTGGTGAATACTTAAGTGCTGAATTTCAAGACTATCTTAAAGAGAATGTGATTCTCTCGCAGTGGACCCCTCCGGCCACACCACAGATCAATGGTGTAGCGGAGCGTCGTAATCGAACCTTGATGGACATGGTTCGATCTATGATGAGCTTCACTGAGCTTCCTAACTCGTTTTGGGGCTATGCACTCGAAACGGAGGTAATGTTGTTGAACAATTTCCACACCAAGGCAGTGGATAAGACTCCATATGAGATATGGATGGGCAAACCACCCAAATACTCATACATGAGAATTTGGGGATGTCCTGCTTACGTGAAGCAGACAGTGGGAGATAAGCTGGATACGATATCCATCTTATGTTACTTCGTTGGGTATCCAAATAATTCCATTGGATACTACTTATACTATCCAAACGAAACAAAAGTGTTTGTTTCTAGAAAAGAGATCTTTATGACGCAGCCTGAGGGTTTCACATCTGTAGGAAGTGAGCATAAGGTATTCAAACTTCAGAGATCGATCTACGGTCTCAAAAAAGCATCGAGGAGTTGGAACCTGAGGTTCGATGAAACAATTAAGGAATTTGGTTTCATCAAGAATCCCGAGGAGCCATGTGTATATAAGAAGGTAGTTAAAAGCGCTGTGACATTCCTCGTACTTTATGTTGATGACATTCTACTCATTGGGAATGATGTAGGAATGCTGCAGTCAACTAAAGTATGGTTGTCTAGTAGATTTTCGATGAAGGACATGGGTGAAGCATCCTATATTCTTGGAATACAGATCCATCGGGATAGATCAAAACGGATGCTCGGAGTCACCCAAGCTACCTATATCGATACCATACTTAAGCGGTTCTCTATGGAAGAGTCCAAGAGAGGACACCTATGTGCCACGGGGTCACTCTATCTAAGTCTATGTGTCCGAAGACTGATGAGGAGATAGAGAGTATGGCACGTGTGTCATATGCCTCGGCGATAGGTAGTATTATGTATGGCATGATCTCAACTAGACCGGATGTCGCATATGCTCTGAGTGTCACGAGCCGCTACCAGGCCAACCCCGGCCAAATGCATTGGAAGGCTGTGAAAGATATTCTTAAGTACTTACGAAGGACTAAGAATATGTTCATGGTCTATGGGGGTGGTGAACTGAAATTGGAAGGCTACACTGATTCTAGCTTCCAATGTGACGTGGATGATTCGAAGTCTACCTCTGGATTTGTGTTCATGCTCAATGGTGGGGCTGTCTCTTGGAAGAGTTCCAAGAAAGACACCATTGCGGATTTAACCACTGAGGCTGAATACATCGCAGCATCAGCTGCTGCTAAGGAGGCGGTTTGGATAAGGAATTTCGTCCAAGAGTTGGGCGTCATTCCTGATGGAGTTGGTCCAGTCCCGGTGTACTGCGACAACACGGGTGCCATAGCGCAAGCAAAGGAGCCCAGGTCTCACCAAAGATCCAAACATATACTGAGGAAATACCACATAATCCGGGATATTGTGGCTAGAGGTGACATAGCAGTTGAGAGAGTCGCCTCTGCGGACAACATTGCTGATCCACTTACGAAGCCCTTGTCAGGACCGTTGTTTGAAAAACATCGCAAAACAATGGGACTGCGTCTGATGAGTAGTTGGCTATAGGGCAAGTGGGAGATTGTTAGAGTAGATGCCCAACTAGCCAACTTGTGGCGTGTGGGTTTTATAGACTCTTGTATATGACAATCTTTATATATGATATTCGCATTTCTTTATGGCATTCTTTATTTTCATTATGTTATATAATATTAACAATTGTGTTGGATAAAGACCTAGAATGCATCATAGTGTATGTTAGATGTGATAGTTGATATGATGGCTATCATGAAACACATCTAATAGTCACTGTACATTCTGAATACGTTCCTAGTCTATTGGGCCGTCAAAACGAGGATAAGGCCGCCCAATCTTGAGACTAGCATCTGCGATGTGAAGTATCATGTTTCATTGGTAGGAATATTGTGATGTTCTGAGCATGCAGATGGATAGTAACCTGGTGATCTATCGAACTACCCTCGTTCGTACTTTCCAAGTGGTTACCATTTGTCGAGTGGATAAGTCCGAGGTCTTGGTTGTACTGATTAGTCCTCACTACTCGAAACGTCATTGAGACTCTACATGATAGGCGCCTCACTTTGACCCGTTTGCCGACTCACTTGGGGTCATTAGGCGGCGGGATTGGGTGAGGTCCCGATACATGTAGGAGTCGATGCTTCGTTATCGAGGATTCACCGCTCGCTCTCATGCGTGGTTATCCTATGCTATCTGAGGGGATAATAGTGTATAAATCTCTGGCCAGAGTACTGGATGTGTTTTAGGTAAATGGGTTTACCTAGTAACACTCGCGATGTCACTATTCGATCTCCAAGATGTATGCATAGTTATCGGATCTATAGCGACTCTCGATTTACCAATGGTCGTTGATCTGATCGGGATATATGTTTAGAAAGGACCATACTGTACGCTAACCATGACCAACTGGTTCTTGCAGGCACTATCAGTGATACCTAGGGGATCATGGGGCGATGTTGCTAGGCGCTTTACCATGATCTGTTGGGCAAGTCCGAAATTGTGATTTCGGAGTCACAATGGTTGTGGACCCACGGCTAGCTGTATCCCTGAACCATTGAGGGTCACACAAGTACTGGATTCATGATTCCCGCACAGAAACTGAGCTCAATGTGTTGAGCATAGGAGGAGGATTTTAGGGAGTGCTACTTCCTAAAAGTAAACAGGGGTCAAATTGCGATTTCCCAAAGTTGAGGGGCAAAACTATCATTTTGGACTAGGTATCTGAAAAATTGTTTTTCACATTGGAAACTGAGTCGATCGGTCCAATCTGATCGTCGATCGGAGTTATGATGAAACCGTAGTGATTTAAATGAACCGAATGTTCATATATTGGACTGGGCCCGCCCCAGGTCCAATGGGCCGGTTCAAGCCCATCATTGGTCTACTTATGTTAGACCTAGGGCTACACTACACACAAGAGAACACAACATACCTAGCCTCCACACACACACGGCCGCCCACCTCTCCTCTCGGCCAACCCACGCGCCGCCCGTCGGCCACCCACGCGCCGCCGCCTCTTCGCCGGACTTGTTCCGGCCACCGCGCTGAGGAGTTTCCATCCGTGCTGAATTCGTCAGTCCTTCTAGTGCAGGTGTCTTGATTCCGGTCGTGGACCTGATTGACGATCTACCGCCCCCTACCATTTGAAGTGCCGGTTTCCTCGTGAAACTGGTCGGAGCCAGGCGCCTAGACGTCGGCAAGGTAACGATTCTATGAACACCCTATGAATGTTTATAGAATTGTATTTGAATGTATTGAACGTTTCTCGGGGCAATTTTTGATTTCCGCTGCGCCCCCGGGAAACGGGATCCGGATCCGCCATTGTCGCCAACATGTACATCTTGCTCAAGCAACTCTGTAAGCAACACTGAGGAGCGCTGTACACCTGAATCAACACTGATATCTATTCATCTATCTGCAATAACAACTGATCGAAGAGAACTGAAATCAACCGTACTCAATAAACTGCTAAAAAAGCTGTATTCAATAAAAACTGTACAGAATTGAGAAACCCTCAAGGCAAAAACAGTCGGCTGGCGAGGAGCAAAAGAAGCAACTGGTTCAAAAACTGACAATCCTCTGCAAAAATTAATGGATCCCACGGGCAGGAGTTTCTCGGACGCAAAGAATTGTGCAACCTTGATACACACATCGGCCCATCTCTTCCTCAGCAACTTGAAAAATTTGCGCACCGGAGGGAGAGTGTCCACGTATGATAGCCGGGAAGGGATAATGATAATACTGGATAACTTTGCTCTTGGAATTGGTTTCCAGTAGTCAGCACAGGGTTCAATAACCCAAGTGCCATCAACTAGTAACATCGTTCTAATCCAGCAGGACGATTTAGTGATCGTGTTTGATCGAGCAATAACGGCGCCACGATCACGAATTCTCCATTCAAAAATTTTTGAACATGTCCTATCCCAACGAAGACCATGTTCTTGCGATTTTTCTTTTAATTCTTCCAACACAAACAAATGAATGTCTGATAATCGATCCAGAATTTTAAGATCAGTTGCAGATTCACCTCCGCCTGGAACAAAGTTCATAATCCTTGCCTCAATAAATTTTCTCAGCAACATCTCCCTGTATTTGAGCAGTACATACACTTTCCGTTGAAGAGCAATGATAGTAGAATCTGTTTCAGCCCATGTGAGAACTTGCTCTATTTTCGCAGAAAAATCTTCTTGTTGTAACTTGGCCCATTTCAGGCGACTGAAAGAATGAAAAAATTCCTCAACTTCACCAATAACCTTTTCCCGTAACTGGACAAGACATTCAACGTCCGCAACTATCAACAAAATTTTTTCCTGGACTGGGTTGCCCTTAACTGGGGTCTTTTTGCAGAAGAGGCTCCTTTCCCTTGTCATCGACTGAAATCTGTGGAAGTCCAGCCAAGTATCAAGTCCTTTCAGTGACGCCAGGAATGTGGATCTCCTTCCCCAAGGTTATCCTGGTAATCTCCACACCTGCAGATGGGAGAGGAACGTCTACTGGGATTGTCATGAGGATGTCTTCTAAAGACATTGCCTCGTCTGCCGATGGTTTCTCAGTCTCTGGCACCAGCTCCTCATCTGACTCCTCAACCAAATAATCTTCAGCATCTATCCTGCTGATGTTCGCATCAAAAGACTGTTCCTGTTGGTTCCCAACATCTGTTCCAACCACAGCATCTGTTCCACTACCCACTGGAAACTCTTGATGTCCCTCATCTAAATCCATATCGTCCTCGGTACCACTTCCAGTCTCAAATAATCTCTCAGAGTCACGAGTAGCAAACTCAAACGGTAGATCATACCAAGGTATTGTTTCATCAATTGTTGCAGTTGGTTGATCACCACTTTCTTGATTTGCTGCAACTGAATCCAGTTGATCCAGAACTTGTTCAATTATTGCGTCTGGATCATCAGTCGCAGCCCCAACAACTGGTGTAACGGCTGGTTGTTCCACAGACTCAGGAACTGGTTCAACAATCCTTTCAACATTCTCATTGACTGGTTCTTGCACACCAGTCGCAGGAGCAACCATAACAGCTGGTTGCTTTTCAACAGTAGATTCAACCTCGGCAGCTGGGTGTTCATCAACAGTGGTTTCAACCGTTGCGTCTGGTTGATCAGTAGGTGTATCAACAGTTTCATCAACAGCACTAAGAACCAAGCTCCGCTTCCTCTTCTGGGATTTTCTTTTGGACACAGGGGGTTGTTAAACTGGTGCATTTGCAATAGCTTCAATGATTTGCAGAGGCACCGCTTCTTGTGTAATAACCATGGGTTTACCCTTAGTGGTTCACTTCTTTTTCACCACGGGGGCTGCTTCAACACCAACCGCTGGTCTCTTCTGAGACACAGCCTTCTTCACAGGAGTCTTCTTCATCCGTGGAGAGGCTGCAGTATCCTCCATTCCAACCTTTTCATTGATGTGAACATACCGGTGAACAGTTTTCGCTGTCAAGACTCTGGAATAGGAAATGCCCTCGATTCACCCAAATCCAATCTCGGAATATTCTTCAACAAACCACAGACCTGAATCGCGTAACCGTTCGCCTGCCTAGTAGCCGGTGTCACCATATCCTTAAAAACACTGAACAGCAAGTTGCTCCAATTCACTTTTACGTCAAACGTGATTGCCGTCATCAATAGGAATCTATCACGGGTCACGGCATCGAATGACCCAGCTTTGACATAAATTGTTTTTGCCAGAATATCATGAAGTAGGCGATATTGAATCTTCAACTCCTTTTTCAGACAAGAAACACTTACTTGCTCCTTTGATTCGGAAAAGAGACTGCGTGCATCAAATACAATTCTTAGGAATGTCAGATAAGTCCGTTAAACCCTCAGTCGGTAGTTCGAACACCGCCGCAAACATACTCTCAGAAATCTCAACAGTTGTGCCCCTGATGGTACTGACCACCATTCCGTCTTCTTTAACTGAACCATTGGTGAAAAACTCTGTCAGTGCAGCCTCATAGAACACGGCGGGGCAACCCAAAAACTCTTTTAACCCCGTCTCTATAAGCGACTCAAACATCTGTACTAGAGCAGCGTCGTCCATCCCAAACACGGAATCGAAGTCGACGTGGTGGCTGCTACTGATCAAAGAAGATGCCATAGCTGATTCTGATTGAGAGCGAAAAGACCTGCGAAATAGGATTTTTTCAAAGAAAACACACGAAGAAGGCAAGAGAGCAATAGTACGATAACAATGTTGGCAAGGTAAAAGACAATGAACAGGGTACGCCATAATATATATGGAATACGAAAGGGTAAGAATTGGGATCGGTGTAGATGTGACTTTTGGAATGATGACAAATCCACGTGCGCGTACTATTTTGGAAATGATTTAAAAATATATTTTCAAAGTATTTTAATCGTACAGTGTAAAATATTTTTCAAAAAGTTTTAATCGAACAAAATATTTTCAAAATATATTTGCAAAAGAAATATTTTAATCGTACAAAAAACGCACGCAAAAATATTAAATCACAACTGTTGCGTCTGGTTTTACAACCTCGCAGCTGGTTTTAATGTATCGCAAGGAGCGAACAGGATCTGGTCACCAATAAGTATCGACTGTATATATGTAGCATCTGAGTGTCCAGACGCAACATATTCAGACGACGTCACACTTAACAATCCAGATCCTGGTTTCCCTTGCGACTGGTATTTTCCCAACGAAGGATGCTTCCCCTCAGCTGGAAGTCTACTGTTCCCCCTGAACACAAGACTTGCAACTGAGTTAGGCAACGGCTGACAACCTGCAAAAATATGTTAGCTTCACAGACAATCAAGGCAATTCAAGGAGACCTAATATATTTCTAAAATAAGAGAACTTAGCATCTGGTAGGGGTTTGGTGAAGATGTCAGCAACTTGCTGCTCAGTCGACACGTACTCCAACCGGATGTCCTTCTTTAGCACGTGGTCTCTTATAAAATGATGCTTGATGTCAATGTGTTTGGTCCTCGAGTGCAGCACATGATTCTGGGTAATCGCGATCGCACTGGTGTTGTCACAGAGAATAGGTGCTTCAGAGGCATCAATGTCATAGTCCTTCAGCTGATATTGAATCCATAATATTTGAGCACAGCAGCTGCCAGCTGCGAGATACTCTGCTTCAGCTGTTGATGTGGCGATTGATGTCTGCTTCTTACTAAACCAGGAGATCAGGCGATCCCCTAAAAATTGACACGTTCCACTTGTGCTCCTGCGATCAATCCTGCATCCTGCGTAATCTGCATCACTATAACATATTACTTGAAAGCCTGAGTCTTTGGGATACCAAAGACCGACGTTGGAAGTAGCCTTAAGATATTTTAATATTCACTTTACAGCTATGTAATGCGATTGCTTTGGCTCTGCTTGGAATCTAGCACACATACAGACAGCAAACATGATGTCTGGTCTGCTAGCATTTAAGTAAAGCAGCGAGCCTATAATACCACGATACAAAGATACCTCTATGGCAGATCCAGCTTCGTCTTTATCCAGCTTTATTGAAGAGCTCATAGGGGTTGCTGCTGCTGAGCAGTTGTCCATGCCAAACTTTTTCAGCAGTTCTTTCGTATATTTCACCTGGTTGATGAATATACCATTCTCCAGTTGACGAACTTGTAAGCCCAAAAAGAATGTCAGCTCCCCCATCATGCTCATCTCGAATTAGTCCTGCATAAGCTTAGAGAACTTCTTGCACATTTTGGGGTTAGTTGACCCAAAATAATGTCATCAACGTAAATCTGAACTAATAAGACGTGATCATCTTTAACATATTTAAACAACGTCTTATCTACTATGCCTATTGTGAATTCATGCTCAAGTAGAAACGTGGATAGTGTGTCATACCAGGCTCTGGGTGCTTGCTTCAACCCATAAAGAGCCTTATCCAGCTTATATACATAGTCTGGATGTGTATTACTAACGAAGCCAGGAGGTTGTGCAACATACACTTCCTCTGTTAAGACGCCATTTAGAAAGGCACTCTTAACAATAGTCTGGATGTGTATTACTAACGAAGCCAGGAGGTTGTGCAACATACACTTCCTCTGTTAAGACGCCATTTAGAAAGGCACTCTTAACATCCATCTGGAAGACCTTGAAGTCTTTATATGCAGCATATACTAAGAACATGCGGATGGCTTCTAATCTTGCTACTGGCGCAAAGGCCTCATCGAAATCTATTCCTTCCATTTGCCTAAATCCTTGTGCAACCAGCCTAGCTTTGTTTCTAGTAACTATGTCATCTTCATTCAGCTTGTTCCTAAAGACCCATCGAGTTCCTATAACTGAATGATTATTAGGTCTAGGTACAAGTGTCCATACTTTATTACGTTCAAACTGATTTAACTCTTCTTGCATAGCGTCTATCCAGCTTGGGTCAGCTAACGCCTCATCTGTCTGCTTAGGTTCAATATGCAAAAGAAATGCAGTATAAAAATGATCATGAGATAGCTGGCCTCGTGTGTGAACAGGGGATTCGAAATTACCTATGACTTGCTCGGGTAGATGATTTCTGTTCCACCGGAGATCAAGTCCAATGGGATTTGTTCTTTGTTCCCCCTGTGTTGCTGGCTGGATTGCAACAGCTGGTTCAGCAGATGCCAATAGTTGTTGCGCATTGTTGGCTTGTGCGTCTGCTTCCAGCTGGTGAGATGTGCTTGTGACTGGTTGTCCAGATGCTGGTCTTAAAACCGGGTGGTATGATGTGCTCGCGTCTAGTTGTCCAGCTGGTGATGACGATACCAATTGAAAGTCTGTGCTTGCAGCTGGTACACCAGTCGTTGGTCTTGAAACGCTTGCAGCGGATTGTGCAACGTCTGTTTTCTCAACATCTGTTGAAGCAGCATCTGATTGATCGTCGTCTGGTTGAACACTTGTCGCTATATCTCCAGCGGCTGGTACACTTGGAGCAATTCGATCCTGCGGATGATCCACGTTAGTTAAATCAATAACTACTGGATTACCTGTTAGATCTTGTTGAACATTGTTATGCGTTGTGACCACTGGTGGTTGTTCTTCTTCAGCTGATTGTCTTTGTGGCACGTCGTCGTTTGATTCTTCAAGACTTGTTGACTCCAGACGTGAACACAAGTCATGTAGGCTTGCAGCTGAATTTGACTTGAATCTGGTTTCATCAAACACTACGTGTGCTGATTCCTCAACTGTCAAGCTTTGATTGTTGAACACTCTATATTCTTTGCTCACAGCTGAATAGCCTAAAAAAGATACCTGCATCAGATTTTGGTCCAAAGGCTGTTAGATGCTTCTTTCCATTGTTATGAATGAAACACTTGCATCCAAACACCCTGAAATAAGAAATATCAGGTTTCTTGCCATGCCAGATCTCATATGGGGTTTTATCGTGCATCCCATTAATCATTGATCTGTTCTGAGTGTAACATGCTGTGTTAACTGCTTCTGCCCAAAATTTTTGAGAAATCCCGGAATATGCAATCATAGATCTAGCAGCTTCTTTTAAAGTGCGGTTTCTCCTCTCAGCTAACCCGTTTTGCTGAGGAGTTCTAGCTGCTGAAAGCTCATGCTTTATTCCTAAATCTTCCAAATAAGAAGTCAATTTAAAATTTAGAAACTCAGTACCGCGATCACTTCTTATCCGGTTGACTGAATAGGATCTGTCATTTTGTAAACGTTTCAAAAGACGTATCAGCTGGTCGGCGGTTTCAGATTTTTCTTTTAAAAATAACACCCAAGTATATTTAGTAAAATCATCAACAACTGCAAGGGTGTAATTTGTTACCCCTAAGCTCGTTACTGAAATAGGACCAAAAAGATCCATATGCAAGAGCTCAAGGCAACGGGTGGAACGTTTTCCGCCTTTATTTTTAAAAGTAGATTTTATTTGTTTACCCAGCTGACATGCTGCACAAATCTTATCCTTAGAAAAACTAATTTTTGGCAGACCAGAAACCATATCATGTTCACTCAACTTGGCAAGTGTTTTAAAGTTTAAGTGGTTCATTCTTTGATGCCACAGCCAGCTCTTGGAAGAATCAGCTGCAAGGCACAAATGCTTAGATTCCAACTGATCTGACCAATTGATTATGTAGGTATTCCCCGAACTTTTTTCTACCAATACAGTCAGACCACTTGGACTCTGAACCGTGCATGTGTGTTGTTGAAACTGGACTATGTAACCTTTGTCACACAGTTGACTAATGCTAATCAAATTATATCGAAGGTTATCAACAACTAAGACATCAGAAATAGATATGTTACCGTGGATAAGCTTACCCTTACCCACAGTGTTACCGTATGCGTTATCACCAAAGACTATCTTTGTGCCTTTGTGTGGAATGACGTCTGTTAGCAGCTTTCGATTTCCTGTCATATGTCTTGCACAGCCGCTGTCCAGGTACCATAAATTTGATATATCAGCTGGTTCGTACCTGTTATCCTGCAATCATGAAAACCAGCTTTTGGTACCCAATTTTACTTGGGTCCAGATCGGATTACCCCTTTCGGGACCCATACTTGAATTACTTTCACAGTTTACCCAGTATGCGGATCCACAAAAGTCTGTGCATAATTGTGAGATCTATTGAGTTTTGATTTCATATTCTGCCCACTTAGATCTTTCCTCGGCTGAGTTTTTGTCCAACCAGATTTTGCCTTCCTCGAATTACGCGTCGGCTGGTTGGGAACAAAGGACTTGGAACCAGCTTTCGCTTATCCTTGTCTAGCTTGTTCGTTAGCCAGCTGGGCTTGGAATTCTCAGGTCTTTGAAAACCTATACCAGCTTTCCCATTGTCGCTCAACTTGGGAGAGTTCTGGTCATCAAATGTTATCGACTCAAAGCAGTCATATATCACATTGGCTTTGACAAAGCTCATTTTGTTGAACTTGTCATATGCTTGTTAGAGTAGATGCCCAACTAGCCAACTTGTGGCATGTGGGTTTATAGACTCTTGTATATGACAATATTTATATATGATATTCGCATTTGTTTATATGGCATTCTTTACTTTCATTGTGTGTATGATGATTTACAATTGCGTTGAGTAAAGACCTAGAATGCACTAGAGTGTATGTTAGATGTGATAGTGGGTATGACGGCTATCATGAAACACATCTAATAGTCACTGTGTATTCTGAATACGTTCCTAGTCGATTGGGCCGTCAAAATGAGGATAAGGTCGCCCGAGCTCGAGACTAGTATCTGCGATGCGAAGTACCATGTTTCATTGGTAGGGAACATTGTGATGTTCTGAGCATGCAGATAGATAGTGACCTGGTGATCTATCGAACTACCCTCGTTCGGACTTTCCAAGTGGTTACCATTTGTCGAGTGGATAAGTCCAAGGTCTTGGTTGTACTGATTAGTCCTCACGACTCGAAACGTCATTGAGACTCTACATGATAGGCGTCTCACTTTGACCCATTTTCCGACTCACTTGGGGTCATAAGATGTCGGGATTGGGTGAGACTCCGATGCATGTAGGAGTCGATGCATCGTTGTCGAGGATTCACCGCTCGCAGACATGCGTGGATATCCTATGCTATCTGAGGGGATAATAGTGTATAAATCTCTGGCCAGAGTACTAGAAGTGTTTTAGGTAAATGTGTTTACCTAGTTGCACTCGTGATGTCACTATTCGATCTCCAAGATGTATGCATAGCTATCGGATCTATAGCGACTCTCGAATATGTATGTTAATTAGATTATCTGCATGATTGGGGTGATCGAGAGCCGTGCCCAATTTGTTAGGTGTATGCGATAGGTTTTGTATGATTTCGGTTTGTATATATTTGATTATCATTTAAAGTGGGCCTGTTTGTGGCCCGTTCCCACCCCTTGATAAATGTATCCCTTATTTGTCATGGTAAATTTAAATGTAAAATTACTAGATTTAGTGGGAGGACATCCGAAGACGGTGGAGATGACAATCAAGATATTGAAGACCGAAGATCTGTAAAACCGAAGAGCTTTGTAATAGGATTGCATTGCATATTGCATTACCCCTAGGATTGGCCCCAGGTCCGTGACTGGCAACCACGGACCGCATAGCTCTCGCGATCGATCATCCCAATATTTATTTATATATGTTGATATATAGATTTATTGAATCCGCATGTTGCATGTTTTAAATTAGATTTAAATATGCATGAGACCAAAATTTTTCAAAATTAAAATCCCTCGTTTTAAATATGATTTAAAACTTATATCAAGATAAAATTTTTATTCGATAAACGAAAGGGTATTTAAAATTGTTTAAATTAACCCTACCTTCCATCAACAATGGGTGTACGTCGATGCTACCCGTATACATGGCCCGACTCATATTATTGAGGGGGTCATATATGCCGGAAAGCTGTCCACGCCATTAACAACTGTTGTGAGTCGGTTGGAACTCCCTTTAACGTTGGCTCATATTATTGGGGACGTTAAGGGGACCGTCCTTCACGACTCAACATTCTGGGCATTGGAGGAGGAACTGCAAGGAGTACCTCGAGCAGTTGCGAACTGCGAAAGGTATGTTCTATATTGAAATAAATATGTCTCTTAATTCAACTTCTTGGGTACTTGATACCGGATGTGGATCTCATATCTGCAATGATTTGCAGGTGATGACAAGAAGTCGACGTCTTAGAGAGGGTGAGACCCGACCCACTTGAGGCTTGGCAATGGAGCAAGGGTTGCTGCTATAGCTATAGGAGATGTTTATTTATTTCTTTCTTCTGATTTTAAGTTGTTATTGAGAAACGTTTTATTTGTTCCCGAATTAATAAAGAACATTATTTCTGTTTCTATGCTTGATAGTGATGGATATTCTTGTATGTTTGCTAATTCGATTTGCAATATTTATAAGAATGAATGTTTAATTGGAATTGGGGAACGCGAAAACGATTTATACATCTTAAAATTAAAAGACGTTCCAACTCGAGATGTCGAAGCACATACAACAACAATTAAACGAAAACACGATAACTTTAACCCAGCACAACTTTGGCACGCCAGGCTAGGTCACATTTCCCTAAGTAGGATGAACAAGTTAGTTAGGAGTGACCTATTTGATCTGTCAGACATCAACTCCCTACCGACTTGTGAATCCTGTCTTAAAGGAAAGATGACCAAGCAACTCTTCAATGGCAAGGGTGAGCATGCTCAAGGCCTATTGGATTTGATCCATACTGATGTGTGCGGCCCGTTTAGCATTGGTACTAAATATGGTCACACATACTTCATCACCTTTACCGATGATTACTCTAGGTATGGGTACTTGTGCTTGATGAAGTACAAGTCTGAATCCTTTGAAAGGTTCAAAGAATTCAAGGCTGAAGTAGAAAATCAATTAGGCAAAAGTATTAAAGCACTTCGATCTGATCGAGATGGTGAATACTTAAGTGCTGAATTTCAAGACTATCTGAAGGAGAATGGGATTCTCTCACAGTGGACCCCTCCTGCCACACCACAGCTCACTGGTGTAGCGGAGCGTCGTAATCGGACCTTGTTGGACATTGTTCGATCTATGATGAGCTTCACTGAGCTTCCTACCTCGTTTTGGGGCTATGCGCTCGAAACGGCGGTAATGTTGTTGAACAATGTCCACACCAAGGCAGTGGATATGACTCCGTATGAGATATGGATGGGCAAACCACCCAAGTACTCATTTATGAGGATTTGGGGATGTCCTGCTTACGTGAAGCAGACAGTGGGAGATAAGCTGGATACGAGATCCATCTTATGTTACTTCATTGGGTATCTAAAGAATTCCATTGGATACTACTTCTACTATACCAGCGTCCTGCACCTGCCAATACCAGAAATGGTCGCACCTATGAGGTCCGAAAGGATTCCTAGGGCTCCTGAGAGATATGTTTTTTTTTTCTTGTGGCTTGATGCAGTCTGAGTTTGACTCAATGCATGCTAACCAAGTTTGGACTCTGGTTAACCCTCCCGAAGGAATTGTATTGTTAAGGCTGTGAAGGATATTCTTAAGTACTTACGAAGGACTAGGAATATGTTCATGGTCTATGGGGGTGGTGAACTGAAACTGGAAGGCTACACTGATTCTAGCTTCCAGTGTGACGTGGATGATTCGAAATCAACCTCTGGATTTGTATTCATGCTCAATGGTGGTGCTGTCTCTTGTAAGAGTTCCAAGCAAGACACCATCGCGGATTCAACCACTGAGGCTGAGTACATTGCAGCATCAGCTGCTGCAAAGGAGGCCGTTTGGATAAGGAATTTCGTTCAAGAGTTGGGCGTCATTCCTAATGGAATTGGTCCAGTCCCGGTGTACTGCGACAACACGGGTGCCGTTGCACAAGCAAAGGAGCCTAGGTCTCACCAAAGATCCAAACACATACTGAGGAAATACCACATAATCCGGGATATTGTGGCTAGAGATGACATAGCAGTTGAGAGAGTCGCCTCTGCGGACAACGTTGCTGATCCACTTACGAAGCCCTTGCCAGGACCCTTGTTTGAAAAACATCGCGAAACAATGGGACTGCGTCTGATGAGTAGTTGGCTTTAGGGCAAGTGGGAGATTGTTAGAGTAGATGCCCAACTAGCCAACTTGTGGCATGTGGGTTTATAGACTCTTGTATATGACAATCTTTATATATGATATTCGTATTTGTTTATATGGCATTATTTACTTTCATTGTGTGTATGATGATTTACAATTGCGTTGAGTAAAGACCTAGAATGCACTAGAGTGTATGTTAGATGTGATAGTGGGTATGACGGCTATCATGAAACACATCTAATAGTCACTGTGTATTCTGAACTGTTCCTAGTCGATTGGGCCGTCAAAATGAGGATAAGGCCGCCCGAGCTCGAGACTAGTATCTGCGATGCGAAGTACCATGTTTCATTGGTAGGAAACATTGTGATGTTCTGAGCATGCAGATAGATAGTGACCTGGTGATCTATCGAACTACCCTCGTTCGGACTTTCCAAGTGGTTACCATTTGTCGAGTGGATAAGTCCGAGGTCTTGGTTGTACTGATTAGTCCTCACGACTCGAAACATCATTGAGACTCTACATGATAGGCGTCTCACTTTGACCCGTTTTCCGACTCACTTGGGGTCATAAGGTGTCGGGATTGGGTGAGACTCCGATGCATGTAGGAGTCGATGCATCGTTGTCGAGGATTCACCGCTCGCAGACATGTGTGGATATCCTATGCTATCTGAGGGGATAATAGCGTATAAATCTCTGGCCAGAGTACTAGAAGTGTTTTAGGTAAATGTGTTTACCTAGTTGCACTCGCGATGTCACTATTCGATCTCCAAGATGTATGCATAGCTATCGGATCTATAGCGACTCTCGATTTACCAATGGTCGTTGATCTGATCGGGATATATGGATTGAAAGGACCGTACTGTACGCTAACCACGACCAACTGGTTCTTGCAGGCACTATCAGTGATACCTAGGGGATCATGGGGCGATGTTGCTAGACGCTCTTACCATGATCCGATGGGCAAGTCCGGAATTGTGATTCCAGAGCCACAATGGTTGTGGGCCCACGGCTAGCTGTATCCCTGAACCATTGAGGGTCACACAAGTACTGGATTCGAGATTCCCGCACGGATACTCAGCTCAATGTGTTGAGCATACGAAGAGGATTTTGGGAGTGCGACTTCCTAAAAAGTCAACAGAGGTCAAATCGTGATTTGCCGATGTTGAGGGGCAAAACGGTCATTTTGCACTGGGGTTCTGAAAAATGGTTTTTCGGATCATAGTATTCAATTTTGGAAACTGAGTCGATCGTTCCGATCTGATCGGCGATCGGAGTTATAATGAAGTCTCGGTGATGGGGATGAACTGAATGTTCATCCGTTGTGGGCCCACGGCTAGCTGTATCCCTGAACCATTGAGGGTCACACAAGTACTGGATTCGAGATTCCCGCACGGATACTCAGCTCAATGTGTTGAGCATACGAAGAGGATTTTGGGAGTGCGACTTCCTAAAAAGTCAACAGAGGTCAAATCGTGATTTGCCGATGTTGAGGGGCAAAACGGTCATTTTGCACTGGGGTTCTGAAAAATGGTTTTTCGGATCATAGTATTCAATTTTGGAAACTGAGTCGATCGTTCCGATCTGATCGGCGATCGGAGTTATAATGAAGTCTCGGTGATGGGGATGAACTGAATGTTCATCCGTTGGACCCGGGCCCGTTGGGCCGGTCCAAGTCCATTCTCAATTCTATTTAATTAAGGCTAGACTTCATAACTTAAGAACTCATTATTGCAAACCCTAACCCTAAGCACAAAACCGCCGCCCCCTCTCTTCCCAAGCCCTCACGCCGCCGCCGCCGTGCGCCGCCCACCGCCGCCGCCGCCGCTCGCCGGACTTGTTCCGGCAAGTTTTTCGAGGAGAATCCATTGGCGATAAAATCCTTCAGCCTTCTAGTGCAGGCTGATTGGAGGGAGATCGATTCCGGTCGTGGACCTGATTGACGGATCTACCGCCACCTACCGTGAAGAGCCGGCGTTCTTGTAATTCCGGTTGGAGCCAGGCACAAGTGCCAGCAAGGTATACACTAAAACACCCTATGAATGTCATAGATATTTGAATTGTTCATCGTATTGATCGTCTCCCGGCACCTGTTTTTCTGTTCTTCCGCTGCCTCGCCGGCGGGCGTGATCCGGATCCCAACAATGCTGATTGTGATTGAGTACTTGTCTCTCCTTCACTGCTCTCACCACTACTGAAGCCCAAACCAGTTCTATCGTGCACTGATTTTTGGATCTCATGCAGCTTCTGGAGAGCACGAGCCGATTGATTCCATGAGCTCATTTCTTTAGTTAATTTTTCAAATTCAGCCTTGAGCTCACTGGATTCATTTCTGAACAAATCATTCTTAGCTATCAGCTTACTCAACTCAATCTTCAAGCTGTCAATATCCTCAAGCTCATCAGAACTTGATTCAATCGAACTACTTTTTAGACTTATGTTTTCAGCTTTAGCTTCCTCGAATGAATGAGAAAGCTTCCTTTACTCTTTGACCATGTCATTAAGTGCACTGACAAGGTCTTCTTGTGTAAATTCAACGTTAGAGAAATCGAATACCTCGTCTGATGTCTGATCAGCCATAAGACAATGAACCTCCTCCTGTTCACTATCGCTTGATGAGGAGCTGCTGGATGAAGATTCTGAGTCAGTGTCCGCCCAGCTCTTGGTGCTTTTCTCAGCCACCAATACTTTACGATCATGCTTGCGGCTGGGTCTCTTGTCACCTCTCGTCCTCATCCGCCTATCCTTGGATCTCTCCTTGGATCTCTCAACAGCTCTCTCTTCTGTCTTGTCTTCTCTCTTGTATCGATCCTCCTTCTTGTCATCCCTCATGTATCTATCATCTGATATCTTGTCGTCTCTAGATTTGTCCTCCTTTCTTGGCCTATTGCAATCAGCTGCAAAGTGCCCTGGACGATCACAATTATAACATTTCATATCAGAAGCAGTTTTATCAGATTTATTGAAATTATTGTAAGGAGAGGAAGGGTTGAAAGATCTTCTCAAATATTTCCCAAACTTCTTAATGAAGAGGGACATGACGTTGTCACTGAGTTGATCTACTGATTTGCTTGTGCTTGGAGAGCACTGTTCAGTAGATGCAGTTGCTGCTAATGCCTTGGTTGGCTGGGAGGTAGATGGACCAGCTTCTGCTCTAGTTTCCAACTCGAACTCATAAGCTTTGAGGTTGGCAAATAAATCGTGAAGCTCCAACTTGTTCAGGTCCTTCGACTTCCTCATCGCCATCGTCTTTACGTCCCACTCCCGGGGCAGCGCTCTCATTACTTTCAACGCCAACTCTCTGTTACTGTATTCTTTGCCAAGGCTGTTCAACTCAATCACTATTGCGCTAAATCTTTCGTCGAACTCCGTCATTGTCTCTCCATCCTTCATCTTGATGGACTCATATTTTTGTTGAGCGATCGTCAACTTGTTCTCTTTTGTCTCGTCGCTTCCTTCACAGATCTGGGTCAGCTTTTCCCAGATGTCTTTGGCTGTGGCGCAGGTTTTGATTTTGCTGAACATGTTTTTATCCTTGTCCAGCGTCTTGTAAAGGATATCCCTGGCCACATTATCTAAGTTTGCTTTCTTCTTATCATCATTGGTGTATTCATGTCTGGCCTTCTCCAGAAACCGAGGCTCGCCATTTGTTATCGCAAATGCTAGATTAGGCTTCATAATTTTCAATGGCCCTTCAGTGATAACAGTCCACATCTTATCATCATGTGCGGCCAGATGTGCTTGCATTAGCAATGTATTTCTCTAGTCAGACTTCTGTTTTTGATGATCCCAAAAATAGGATCAAAACAAGTACAGAAGTTCAGAAGGGGGGGTTGAATGAACTCCTTCGGTTTTTAAATTTTCAAACTCGATTAAAAATATTTTTACAAGCGCCGCTCAACGTAAGTCTGAGTAATCAGACTTAAGGTATCTCAGTTAAGTGCAAATCTCTCGGCTAACTAAAGAGTGCGGAATGAAGCCGATTAATTCGTGAGCAGTAAACAATAAATAAATGCGGAATATAAAAGATAAGGGTTCAGAATTTGTTTGTGGAAGTTCGGATATAAATATCCTACGTCTTCCCTTCTTCCTTTTCAGGAAGGATCCACTAGAAGCTTTGATGTTACAGTTCTTCTGCACACACCCGATCACACAAGCCTCACTTGTATGAACTACTAGCACCACTAACTTCACAAGCAGTTACAGCTGCTGTCTTACACTCCTTTGTAATATTTTCAAACGGCTTTTGAGAGCATGTTTGTTACAAACTCAATAATGATAACAACAGTGAATACACAATATATGAGACTGTAAAATCTTCTGGTTTCAACAATGAAACTTGATTACAAAAATATAACCAGAAGATAGACTCGAAGGTATTTCAATGAAGATCAACACTTGTGAGTTCTTCGAGTTTTGTGAGCTTTGAGATTGCTTCAACAAAGAATGCTCAGAAATCAATTTGACAGAGCTTTGGCAAGTTAATGAGAGCGAAGTTGTGTATCTTCAATTCAAACTGCTGGTATTTATAGTCTTCGCTCAACGGTCATTTAATCTTGTTAAGGGAAAAAAATCCTTTTTGAAATTCTGATAATTCGTAGCCGTATTCTCTACTCTAGTACAAGGTAAATTGCACACTGTCAGAGCTAATTTGTCGATTTCCATATCTGTGCAATAACCGTGTAACAACCTCTGTAAATATGTACTATTTATCCAAAATAGTACCAACGTTGTCTCCTAAATTCCAGGCAATTGTACGATTCTACTGATCTTTTCCAAATTGAGTAAAAAACCGTATTTGAATCGCTTTTATGCTTGCGCCTGAAATTCCTTTTGTTAACCAGATCTTTCTTCATAGTTGTTTAAGATCTTGAGACTGGAAGACGCTTGAATAGCCCAGCGACTGGATTCACAAATTTACTGTAGCTCCCGACTGGTTTCAAAAACCATCGACTGATTCCAATACGTTGTTGTTTTAACATTCAAATACTTGCGTCTGGATATACGAAACACTTTAGTCACCGTCTGGTTTATACAAAGCACTGTATCTTGCATCTGGTTAAATGATCCACTGTAGCTTGCGTCTGGATTACCCATCGACCGAGTCAATGTCCCTGCGTCTGAATATGCAAATCACTGTAGCCAACGTCTGATAGTTCAACATTAATATAGCTTACAACTGATTTGATACCAAAGACTGATTCACTGTAGCTCTCGTCTGGATTACTGTAGCTAGCGTCTGGATAACCCAACAACTAAAGTCCAACTACTGAAACCCTGTAAAGTCATCGTCTGAGAAAACTTGTCGTATGGATACACAACTACTATTAACAACTACTGACTATCCAGATTTAACTTAACTTTTGTTATGACCAAAACTATGAATTTTATCCTAACACAAAAGTGCATTCCTAAATGACATTCTGAATGAAAAAGTGTATTTACACAACCTCCTGACTTCATCAATCATACCAGACCAGACTTTGTGTATAAACTTGATAAAGCGTTGTATGGTCTGAAACAAGCTCCCAGAGCTTGGTATGATACATTGTCAAAATTCTTAATAGATCATTTGTGTTATCGGTTCTGTTGACAAGACATTGTTTAAATTTGTTAAGAATGATCATGTCTTGTTAGTACAGATTTATGTTGATGATATCATCTTTGGATCAACTTATCCTAAGCTTTGCGAAAAATTTTCTAAGCTAATGCAGGACAAATTCGAGATGAGTATGATGGGGGAGCTAACATTTTTCCTAGGATTAGAAGTAACGCATCTTGAGGATGGAATATTCATCAATCAAGCGAAGTATATCAAGGAGCTTCTTAAGAAGTTCGGGATTGAAAAGTGTTCATCAGCGGCTACTCAAATGAGTGCTTCAATCAAACTGGATAAAGATGAAGCTTGAACTGTCTTTGAGGTAACAATGTATCATGGGATGATTGAATCTTTATTGTACCTAACCGCAAGCATACCTAACTGCAAGCAGACCAGACATTATGTTCCGGTTTGTATGTGTCCAAGGTTTCAAGATGATCCAAAACAGTCACACTACATTGCAGTTAAGCGTATTTTAAAATTTCTCAAAGGCACGCAAAATGTGGTTATTTGGTATCCCAAAGACTCAAGTTTCAATTTGATAGGATACAGTGATGCAGATTACGCAGGTTGTAAAGTTGATCGGCGTAGTACAAGTGGAGCTTGTCAATTTTTGGGTGATAGACTAATGTCTTGGTTTAGCAAGAAACAAACATCGATAGCTACATCCACAGCGGAGGCAGAGTACCTCGCGGCTGGAAGTTGTTGCTCTGAAATATTATGGATTCAAAAACAACTCAGGGACTATGGTATTGATGCACATGAAGCACCCATTTCTGCGACAACACAAGTGCAATCGCGATCACTCAGAACCCTGTGCTGTATTCTAGGACCAAGAATATTGACGTACACCATCATTTTATTTGAGATCATGTGCTGAAGAAAGACGTTCAGGTGGAGCATGTGTCAACCAATCAGCAAGTAGCTGATATCTTCACCAAGCCTCTATCGGACGCTAAGTTTTCTTATTTTAGAAACATTTAGGTCTCTTGGAAATGTCATGATTGAGTTTTTCATGCATATGTTCAGGGGGAACAATATAATTCAAACAGATAATACAAAATTCCGCTGTTTGTTTCCAAGTTGGTCAGCACCGTGCTGATCTGGTCCAACTTGGGGAATGTATAGCGAGATGTTATCACGGTGTTTGGATTAATTGTTTCTGTGCTGATACATAAAAATTCGACGGTTGAGATTAGTTTACCTTTTAAAATTCATTTTAAATCGGGCGGTCATCTTTCTGGAATTTCAAATGACTTTTTGATGTGATGATGACACATGTCCATTTAAAACCCTTCTCTTTCCTCGTTCGTACATAAACAGTTTTACTTTATTATTTCTATATGCTTTCAAATTTTTGCTCATTCAAGAATTCGTGCAAGCAATTTCACCGCATTTCTTTGCAATCCTTCGCAGTTCCCTTGTTCTCTAAACCGTTACTCTCCGAAATGATTGCTTCTTTCTTTGCCAATGCTATACAGGTTGATTTTGCGTCCGTGCTCGCTATGGAGCACTCTGGGATGGTACGAATGTTTAAGTCCCTAGAGGAAACAGGGCTTAAGGGCTTTTGGAGGCATCGAGTTCTGTGTTTGAGGAAACTATAACTGAGTTCTTTGAAAATGCGAAGGTTATTGCGGGGACGTTTGTCAGTTTCGTAGCTAATCGGAAATTGATACAGATGAAAGATGTATTTACTGAAGCTTTTTGCCTTCCAACTGAGGGAATGGCTGGATTTCTCGATCTTCCGACTGAGACAGTGGCAGAAATGCTATGAAGTGTTCAGGTACTGATTTGCCGTTCAGGGCACCAAATAAAAAGAAGGAAATGAAAATGGAGTACAGATTGCTGCACGACATAGTGGCTAAGGCACTGTGTGCAAAGGCTGGCTCACTCGATGTGGTGACCAGTGAAAATTTTATTTGATGATTGCCATCACTGTCGGTTTGAAGGTAAACTGGGCACAGGTTCTGTTTCAGGTTTTGGTTGCTTGGTGAACAATCGTAATCATCAGTCACAAGGATTTGCAATACAATTTAGTGTTTTGTTAGAGCGCCTAGTCAAAGCCGACCTAGGGGAGTCTATCAAGCTCCACCCACAAAAGGTGTTGAACAGCAAATCAGTGCACACCTACATGAAGAAGAATCTGAATGTGGTTCGACTGGTGAGTCAAGCAAGCAGACTGAGGATATAGCCAGTGGTACACAGTGTGGGCAGTCACAGATGACCAAGCCCGTGGAGAAGGAAGTGGAAACACAGGCTGTGCAGAAGAGGAAAAAGAAAGAAAAAGTTATTTCAATGGTAAAGAAGTCGGTGGTGGGTATGCAGAAGCCAGTGGAGGCTCGGAGCCAAGCTGCTCCAGCTAAGTCCAAGTCTGGGTCCAGCTCAGACACGGATTCGTGCCTATTGGCGAAGCTGAAGAAAGGTGGCGCTGCCCCAAAGCGAAAATTGGTTATAGAGTCATAGGACTCGGAGTCTACTATGTCTCTTCCTCTGGAGAATATTATGAAGAAACAGAGGACAAAAAGGACCAAGCCAGCACGGAGAACAGCTGGTGACCAGACATGATTCAATCCTGGTCCTATTCCAGATACCAGCTGAGGCTGAGGCTGTATCCACCACTGTTGATCCCAAATCCAATCTAGAGACAACTCTAGAAGTGGAGAGACAAGCTGATAATTCTTCCACCGCTGCTAACCAGGAAGAATCTATGGAGGTGAGGCATACATCTGCTCAACCAGCTCAAAAATCTACGGCCTATATTGGCAAGAGTGTTTACGCTCCCATGGAGATACGGTAAATAAACTGGTTCACCCACTTTCTTCCAAAGATAAATCCAGCTGATAAAGGCAAGGGAGTCCTATCCCATTTTGATCGACCGAACCCAGTAGAGGAGCACTACCTGCTGGTTATTCAAGATGAAAGGGACAAAGCCGAGTCCCAACTCCACGTCTTTGATCAATGGCGCTGGTTCCGAATTGGTCACAGGTTAAGCAAGATTCCGTCAATGAAGTTTGTGTAAGAGTTTGCGAAAATTGAAAATAAATTGTTTTCATGGGCCGAGACGGAATTGGTCAGTGAGATGTTTTAGAGGAGGGAGCTCATTTGGTTCAAGATGGTTGAGCTGCACATGCTTGAAGCTGTAGCTGAGCACTGGAAAAAATTTCACAAGGATAAGTCGTCAGCCAACCAAGATATCATGGCAATTCGTATGCTGGAGGCTGGATTGACAAAGACAAGGAAAATTGTTAATTTGTTTTAAGCTAAAGCCGGTCTGCCCATCACTTATAATGAGCGATCCACAGACCGAGTTGCATCTTTGGAGATCATTCCTAGCTTCACCTGGCAAGAATTAAAGCTCAGCTCGCCAACTCAACACCAGATAAGAGAACAGATCAGGGAACAGAGCATCAGGATCCAGAACCAACAGCGAAAGGTCAGGTTGAGGAGACTGTTAGGACTGTTGAGACTGTGGAGTAAAGAGGGGCAGAGGAGGAGCATCAGGCTCTAGGGAACGAGAAACAGGCTCACACGGAGGAGCGTCCGCTTCAGGACGATGAGCACCAGGCTCAAAATGAACCTGATCTGGAAGCAGAGCAAGAGATTGAGCAATAGGCTCCAACTGGTTCCTCCCACTCAAGTCCAAGTAGTGGTTCTAGTCTTTCCGGACATTTTTCCATCTACGATGAGGATAGTGAGGACAGTCAGGGTCCCAGTCCCTTTGTTTTTACGTATGGTTGTATATACAGAATATAGAGATATTAACCAACCCGATAACACAGCTGGCTTTACCCAAGCTGGTCCGCAGCGAACCATTTTCCCAACCCCAAGTTGATGTTGATACTGCTAAAGAGACACATCTTTGAAAGATATTGTATCTACCTTGGGCTTAAATATCGAACGAATAAAGGATGATGCATTCATGGCGAAGCACACTACTTTGCTCAAGAGATAGATAGACGGGCTGGATGCTCTCTGGTTCGTCATTTTACAGATAGCCAATAGCACCTTGTGGATGAAATTGTGTTATTAAAATCACAGTTTGCTGAAATGGTTGATTGTCTGAAGGAGCTTTGTGATGCCAAAAAGGGGAAGGACCGAGCAAAGGACCGAGCAAAGGACCGAGCATTAAAAAGAGACGGCTGCTGTAGGACTTAGGGCTGGGCGAAATCTACTTGTTTTTATAGACTGGATGTATATAAAAGTTGAATTATTAATAAAATCTCTTTTTTTTGCGCAAGTTTTGTCATCACCAAAAAGGACAAATTTTTGGAGTTACTTTCATAAGTTTTGGTGAAGACAAATAAAAGATATTAATAAGCTCAAGGAACATTTGACAAGATCTAGACGAGACTTACAACATTGATCAAAGAAACCAGATCAGAGCAGAGCTAAGCTGGTCATTTAGTCACGCTAGTTGAGGGCAAACCATCTAAGATAATTCAGTCAAGTTGGTTAAGGACAAACCAGTAAGCGTAGAAACAGATTGAATTATATCAGTTCAGAAGAGAAGATAAAACAGTGGGTTTTGGAACAGTTGAGAGAACGGATCGGAGCGTAAAGTGGTATAACAGACCGGCTGGAAGACCAGTTTGTATAAACCAGCTCTCATCAAGATTGTTCTACAGATAATATCGGGTTACAGATATGAGTAACAAAAAATGTTATCTGGATCAGTATAGAAAAAAGACGGAGCAGATTAATTCGGAGCAGATTTGATCAGCCCAGAATCAGAGTAGTAAAGCAATTCAACGCACAGAAACTAGATTGGGAAACCAGCTAAGTAAGGATAACTTAGCAAAATGTATTTCAGAATGTTTCGAGGTTTCTTACTGACTAATGTGATGCGCTCCGTATTGATTTGTAATCGTTGGAACTAATTTGAGCTAACTCCAGAATTACAGAGATTTGTTTGAACTAAAGACGGCGCAGAGTTGCTAAAAAGGGAAATTGATTTAATGGAAATGTACGTACATAGTACAAACATTTAAAATGCCGCATGAATTTAAATTTGAATACAATCGACGTATCTACTGGTAACATTTATTACCGTTGTATCCAAATGATATAAATGAATAACAGATCAACTGTGAGAAGGTTACCGACCGATTTACAAAAATCAACAAACCACGAGCCTACAAGCCTTCACAAGCAAAGCAGAGTTCATCTTATTGAACCAGCTCACAGCCAGTTACACACATACACAGACTGCTTTATCAATTCATTGTGTCACGAAACATTTGTACACACTATGTAGTGTTAAGCTATCATTGTAACATCATAGACAGAAAGTGTTGAGTGTTGAGTGCCTGGTTTGCACAACCAGCTTAGGGCTGTGTTATTTGTATTTCGAACCAGAGCATGTCTGGGTTATTGGTTGAGACTAGGAGTTCTTGCAATTGTTGGCTGTCGGATCGGGTTTGTACAAGACGTTGTATAAATAAATCTTCTAATGGAAATCCTTCTCATTGAGGAAGAAGGGGAGACGTAGGAAAATCAACTCCGAATTTCCAGAAACAAATCTCTTGATCCCTTAGCTTTTCCATTTACGCATTTGTCTAACCGTTCACTGTTGAATCGTGTTTCTTCCGCATAAAATTAATTTTATTACATGAGACAACAACAATCACTGAGAATTCTCCAAGCTGGTAACTCGGCTTTGAGGTTTGCATCAAGTAGTAAAATTTTTTGAAAACAGTTTTCAAGCAAAATTAGCAAAAGAGTTCATTCACCCCCTCTAAACCCCCGAGCTTGTTTTACGATCCTAACACAAGTATATATTTTTAATAATTTTAAAATATAAAAAAAGATATTAGAGATAATATATTTATTAATAATTAACTGATGTAACTCTAATTTAGTGATTTAATTAATATTATATTAATAAATAATGATATAATTTGTGTGAGATAAAAAGTAATAACTGACACAAATTTGATACAAATTTAGATTACTTTAACATTTCAATTTAATAATTGAGACGAAATATTTGGAATATTTTACAATCTCTTATAATATAGTCAGAAATGACAGAAAAACGCCCTCATTATATTGATTCATACATCCTCTTACAAGATAATAATCAGAGTACTCGATTCACATCATTTCTCCTTCCGAGTGCCATACTCCTAGTGACTTAAGATGCACTCTACTTATGCATGTGCTGCATCAAATATTTTTTAATAGAGTTCATCAAAAAAATTATTTTTTAAAATAAAACAAAAAATGTTCTTTTTTTTCTAACTTCTAATGAGATTTGTATCCTTAAAAGCACAATTTGTGTCACTAGATTGTATATGGTAGTATAGAATTGATAATTAATGATATTATTAAATAATTTGGTGGATAAAGAATAATATTTGATAAAAGAAATATTTTTGAATGAAGGGACTAAATTTGGGATAAAGTGTTAAATTATATTTGTAATCTTTATAAAAAGTAATAAATATAATAAAAAGAAAAAGATATAGGATAATATTATAATTTTATATTAATTGATTGATTCGAGAATTAAAGATTTTATTAAATTAAAATAATATAATTATTTAATTTATATGAAATAATTAATACTTTAATCGAATATATGATTAAGATTAGTATATAACTATGAATACGATACCGCAAGTTCAAAACTATCTTATTAAACATACTCCTTCGAAGGATAGAGTTGTCGAAGTGGGTGATATAATTATGCGTTTTGGACCCATTCCTTTTTTGTTTGGGTTTGCCCACTGTGGTGCGTATTAATTCTCATCTTTTAAATTGCTACTTTGATTTATAGATATTTTATATAAAAAAAATTTAACTAGTACTTCTATCTTAAAGATATCAAAATTTCTAGATTGAAATCAATATTTATCTAAATTAAGTTCTCCAAAACTGATACCCGATGTTATATTAATCCCCATAATTGAGTATGATATGACTTACCAGTTTAGTTTATAAAAAAATGGAAATAATCCCTATTAGTTGGAACATATTTCCGAAGTTCTAATCAAAACTCCATGTAACATTAATATCATAATAATAATTTTGTTACGATAAAATAAGAAATCGATGAAAAATCATTTTTAAAATGGAAAATATGAATCTGTTGTTATGTAAACCTATATAATGCCATAGATGTGAAATTTCACTATATATAATCTTGATATTTAGTTGACTTTCGAGTCGAGATTTATTAAAACTTACTATTCGGATTTATGTTGTTACTAGTTATTGCCTTATTGGCCCTCTTAGTTGATAATGATTGGCTTCTTTTGTAACCTAAAGGAACGCCGGTCCCACGAATCATTAATATGTAGAAATATTTTTTTTAATTGAATAAACGTTTTCAAATAATTGTGTCATTAAAAGAATTATTAATTGTTCCATATCTTTTAAGATATGCGCATTGCCATTCGTCAGCAAAGGATGAATCACTATATTTGATGTAACACTTAACCATTGCTCAAACACGTGTTACTTATTTTTGTAATATTTGAATATTAAATTAAGAGTATTAAATGAAACATAGAGACGGACACCAGCCATTGGATGAATTTATATTGCTAGCTAAGGTCCATTTGGCTCCGAAAGGTCGTTAAGGTACGACTTACTTTGTAAATACTCTTTAATAATATATATTTTGATAATATAAGAGTCTAAAAGCGACAATATATTCGGATTTTCGGATTCTAGGCATAAAAACATTCGTTATTATTATATTATTATTAGCAGTATGCGACTATGATTAGGATGGTTTCGTGGTTATAAAAAATTGGTGATATCTGAAGTATGATGTAAATAGATTGATGGGATCGAAAAAGGGGGTGTCGTGAGCTCTTACATAGCTGGAACACTGCAACTTGGAATTAAAAATAGAGTACGTTCATTTTAAATTCTATTTGAAAAAGCAGCACACAAAAGGGAAATTAGATCGTGCCTGAGCTGGACCAGCAGCTCTGTGAGCTGATTCAGATCGGGTGTGATCTGATCTGTTAAATCTTGAGCTGCAATAACTCATGTTCTTGAATTTTTTGTGCACTGAGAATTAGATCAGGTAATATATAAAATCTTGCAGAAACAACTTGATCTACCCTCTAAAAATTGAAAGCTAAAGATACGGTTTAAGCACATGTATGCAGATGCAGAATGCTAAATGCAGTAAGCTGTAAAGAAAGAAATACGTTGCAATTTGTTTATGTAAGTTCGGAGCCGAATCCCTACGTCTCATCTTCTTCCACACAGAAAGGATTCACTAGAAGATTTGATCTTACACCTTGTGTACATACCCGATCCAACAGCCCTCAAACTGCGAGAACTCCTAGCCACAAATGCACACCAGCTCGCAGGCTGTGTGTCCAACTAACCAACACTTCTTTTACGTCTCAATGAGAAAGAATACAACAGGAACTTGTTTAATGTCTCTGTTCAAAGACTAATAGGAAATCGGTTTTGTTTGTGATTCACTCAGCTAATCTAATCAGCTCTCTCTCAATTATGTGAGTGAATCGTGTGTGAGAATTATACAGTGTAAGCTCACTCTCAAGTGTATTCTCACACACTGGAAAGTGCTTCTCTATAAGCTGGTATCTCGATGTCTTCCCAGGGTTGTGCAGTCGACTTGAATAACTCATTGAAGTTTTCGGTCTATGCACCAGCTCCCACCTGGGCACAAGACCAGCTTGCACACCAGCTGCCACCTGAGTGTGCAAACTCTCGACTAAGCACCGCTCTCTGTTTTCTTTTGTGCCTTTCTGCACTTATTCTTTTTCGCTCCGTTCTTTAAGTTGTTGTCAGCTTCTGCTCTTGATATAGCCTCTTGTGCAATTCTATCCGTTTGACACAAAGTTGTAGCCGTTGAAAATGCTTTTGTAAAGTTCTGACAATGTTGTACCTTGTGTCCTTTATAATTTAATGCAATTGCAGGCTTTGTTGACTTCAAGCTCTTTTCATTACATGCTCTGCAGCCATTGCTGACTTTGAGCATGTGATCTTGTACATGATGTAGACAGGACGCAACAAATCAGTTTGAACTGATACAGTACAATCTCCACAGACTTGTGTTCAAACTGCTTTGCTCGTATGAGCTGGTCTGTCTGAGCTGGTCTCTTTTCATCTGAACTGCTCTTGTATACATATGCTCTTGAATATTCTGCTATGAGCTGGTCTCTTACATACTGCTCTTCTAATCCGCGCTTGCACTGATCTGAGCTTGTCTCTCTGAGCTGATTGCTTCTGGGCTGGTTTCTTTTTTGATTATGTGTACTTGCTTGTGATCTTCCTCCACGATGGCATCACAAGAGTACAATAGACAAATCTTGCACCAGTGATTATATCTCTTCTTCTTTGATCATCTAATCTGATCTGTTCTTCATCTGATCTGATTCAGCTTTCACTGGACCGCTATACTTCTGATCTGAACTATAATATGCACTTGATAGCTGATCTTAGCTGTTATTCTCCTGAGCTGATTTTCCTTTGTTGCACCAACTTGGGCGTCCCCTCACAGTTCCAGCTTAGACATCTTCTCAACAGCTTGCAGCTCTCTTCTAATTTGTTCTGCTACAGTAGGCTTGTCCAGCTCGCATCCATCTGCTACTACCTCTGTATCAGCTTGGACCTATGGAGACTAATCGAGTACACCCTGCTCTTGGATTTCTTCTTCTTCTACGGGGTTCACGATCACAGACTCCTGCCTCCGCATTTCTTCTTCTATAGAAACACAATTCTTCCTCATCTTCATCTTCCACATAATCCACAATAAACCCATCCGAGCTGGTTTGATCTTCACCAGCTTGCTTCTAAGCTGCTCTGATTATGACGGAGTTGCACATTGATCCTAAACCGTTAGTAAATAACAGCAGGTTTTGTGTTAATCAAAATTAAGATTTTTATATGTAAACACAGACCGAACATAGACTGAATACTTGAAAGATTTGAACATGTTCGTGACATAATTATTCAAATTTTTTTCATACATACCCGAGATATTCAAAATGTGTTTTGTTATATTATATTAATATATACGAACGGGCTATCAAACAATCGAATAAATGGCTCGATTTTGAGCTCCAAAAATCCACAAACATGTTAGAAGCACATTGCAAAAATAGATAATTTTCAAATATGGATCAAATATTTTTTGAAACATTTGCACATTCGTTCTAAAACAATAGGTTACAAAAAATCTGTTCTTGCAAGAGGGAAAGCTCCCTAACATTGTCTTCCAGCCCACATTAAATTTGTCCATTTCGAACATTTCTTCTTACATACATACTCTCTCCGTTTGTTTCTATTTCTTTTTCATCAAGTGTCAATTTTGGTAGAAACTTGAGCTTAAGCCACACTCGGCGTACGTGTAGCCACGCATATTGGACCACTGCCCCATACCTATATTTTGGCAAGTGATGACCAACATTTATTATGGTAACTTTATATTTTGTCAACGTATGTATGCAAACAAATTATCTTTATAATAGCAGGAATAAAACCGAGCCAACATATTGTATGGATATAAATAGATTGAATTTGTTTTTTAAAAAATTGTTAGCATAGTAAAGAGGTAACCACTGTATATATCAGATGTCTCTGGAATCATTCATATTCTAAATCAAGGGATATTGTCTGTAGGAAGTGAATGAGGGTGATGATTTAGATAACAGGTCGACCTTCATAGCATACCCCATAATATTTTAGTGAAAAATATGATCGACAAGAGAATCAAATCCGCGAAGTCGGAAAAAAGAATCTCACGTCATCCCAAGTGAAGAATCTCACGTCATCCAAGTCTTACCAACTCGTCATTGACAACGTGACATTGAATTTGTTTTGTTTGCACTCACGCTACCTGTGTTGCTATAAATTATACAAACACCAAATCATAAATCTTCCGACAGTTTGGAGGGATGTCGTCGTTGTCTTTATTTGTCAAATGTAAAATATCCAAGTCTTTTTGGGATTATAGAAAACAAGGACATTTACTATGTGAATCGGCACATACAAAAATGTTATATATCATCATTTCCCCAACTCATGTCTATATGTTAAAAATGGTGATATACATAGAAGATTAACAAGTATTTTAATTTCGGAATGTTTCGATATTTTGTTTCATTGAGCTGTTGGATTTGAAAATCCAAGTGATAAAAAACCATTGATTATTGTTCTTACAAGCTTGCATTCGAATTCATTGTACATAATTGAATTGGGACTATACTACCTAGGAAGCTTGGATTTATATTATCTATATACAAAATTTAATTAACACCAGGAAATATATGAGAAGATTGATTCAACAATATTTTAAATTTCGTATCATCAAATTTCTTCTTAGCGAGTATACATTAGATAGCGTCAAACCGGCCCAAAGCGCTCTATTGGGCTTGTGTGAAATAAAAGAAATGGGTTGAAATTATAGGCAAAAATGTGAACAGAGAAACGGCTTTTTTTTCCCCTCTCATTTTGATTGAATATTTGTTAAAATGACATTAAATTTGGGATCTTGGTCTTATATGGAACAAACCAAAAACCACAGCTCCTTCCATCATACATTGATATTAACTACTCACTAAAATACCTGGTAACTAAATTTCGTCGAAGTTTACTACACACAATTGAAATACAACGGCCTCGGTTTTGAAATAAATAAATTAATCGAATCAACGAAAAGTCAGAAACTGAAATAACTGATTTTTCATAAATAAAATGAATTTTAAAATAGATGGAATGAAAAGATAATATTTTTTATTTGACTGAGCTATTACTCAATGTTTCTTTCATATTTTGTTTTTTAATTTATGTCAACCTTTCAAATCCCTTGACCTAATTCTACAAACAGCATTACGGTTTTAATAAAGAAATCTCTATACAAATCATATGACATCAACCTATTTCTAACACAATCCTACACGATTTTCTAAATATAAATGTTTTGCGATATAATAATGAATGAAATGTGTTGTATATATATACTTGCTGGACCTGCAAGAAAGAAGGCTATTTTCAAAGAAACTACCCTCAAAGAAAAACAAACCAAAACTCTGAAACAAAACCAGCAAGTGACTCAGCAAATCTACTAGAGCGATATGCGATCCAAACGTCCTAGCAGTGTCCATCAATGATCCTGAAGACGAATTGATCATGGACGCCGGTTGCACATATGATATGACCAAGAGAGTGATTCTGTGATTTCAAGGAGGTGGAATCAGGAAAAGTCTTGATGGGAAACAATGTTTCATGCAAGATTCATGGTATTGGGGCTGTAAAGATAAGAATCAGTTGGGATGATCTTTGAGGTTAGATTTATACCTGACAAAATAGAAAAGTGCAGAAGGACAAAAGAAACGTCGGGAGAAACTTTGGCTGAGCAATCACTTCAGCACATGTAATATTATTGAGTATTTATAGACAAGAGAGTAGTAGCAGATATACATGGCCGCAGACTTGTAACAAAATTGACCTATTCAACAGCAGAATATTACATTACATTTTAACTCGCCCCCTCAAATGAAGAGGTGATTCAACCACCAAGTTTGTCACGCAAGAACTGAAAACGTGAGTTGCATAATGCCTTTGTTAGACAGTCTGCAATTTGATCATGTGAAGGAACATAACGAATTTCCAACTCTTTCCTCAACACCATATCTCTAACAAAGCGAACATCTATTTCAATATGCTTCGTTCGAGCATGTTGTACCGGATTAGATGAGATAGCAGCTGCACTCAGATTATTAACCCACACAACAGGTTTGGAGAGAAGAGGGAATGTAAATTCTTTGGGAAGTTCGGTAATCCATGAAATCTCTCCAGCAAGGTTTGATAGAGACCTGTATTCTGACTCAATACTAGACTTGGCTACAACATGTTGTTTCTTAGAGGACCATGAAACCAGAGTATCACCAACAATGGCAGAGGGCAAAACAGATTCTACAATGGTCGAGGTGCTAGAGGCGGATCTCATGGAAGGGGAGGTAGAGGCAATGGAAACAAACTCGTGTGTCAACTTTGTGATAAACCAAGTCACACTGCCTCGATCTGTTGGCATAGGTTTGACCGCAACTTCATGGGGAGTTCTTCAAATCCAAATTCACATGCCCTCATGGCAACTGTAGAGACGGTTGAAGATCCCTCCTGGTATGTTGCCGATGGAAGCAAACTTGCTATCAGTCAAATAGGTACCACCCACTTTGCTATAAAACACAAATATTTGTCTCTTAATCATATGTTGTGTGTTCCTAAAATTGCCAAGAACCTGCTAAGTATATCTAGACTGGTGAATGAAAACCAAGTGAATACTTTATTTAACTCTTCTGGTTGTTTTGTGAAGAACAAGCTGACAGGAGTGGTGATGCTGAAAGGGAAGCTTGAAGATGGTCTATACAAGCTTGAAGGTGAACCTACACTTAAGAAGTCTACTTTTCCAAAAATTATTCAAGAATCGTTTCATTTTCTTCAAATTATCAAGGTCGGAGTTTTGTTTAAAGTCTATAGATTCTTCAAATGGGGACGTTTGGAATATGAGATTAATCCATAAAAAAGAGTCTTTATTCAAGTTTTAAATGGATGTAACTTTGATTAAGCTATTACTAACATTAGATTTTGTGATGCTTGCCAGTTTGGAAAATTCCTATTCTCAAGCAAAAAATGTTCTTGATTTAATCCACATCGATCTTTGGGGACCTGCACCATTGTTTTCTTCATCTGGATTTCATTTTTATATTCATTTTATCGATGATTTCAGTCGATTTACTTGGATTTATCCTTTTAAAATGAAAAGCGATGCAGTTCAAGCCTCCCACCACTTTAAAAATCTAGTTGAAAACCTATTTGGGGCTAAAATAAAACAATTACTCGGATTGTGGAACTGAATACTGCTATGGATCTATTTATACAAATCATAATCTAAGTATTGATTCACACAAAATCTGCTATTATTGTACAAATGCTCTACGTGAAATGCGCAGCTTGCTTAGATTGGAGTAGACATAAAGATATCCAAAATGGAACAGTGAGGGGACACCTGAGCTGGACTGGTCGAAGATATCTAGCTGGAACAGTAAGGTGATGCCCAAGCTAGTACAGCAGTTTACTTCCAGAATTGCAGGGAACACCAAGTTGGTTCATTGGCTTGGAGCTGGAGCAGCACGAAGATCAAGCGCAGAGTATTTAGAAGAACAGAACAAGGGCATAGCAGATCAGTTCAAGAGAAGGAGAAGAAGAGAGCTTTGAACAGAGATGAAGAGCAACCAGCTTGAAGAAGATACCGGCTATGGAAGCAGATCTGGACAGACAAGCTCAGTCAAACAAAGAAGTTTGAACATAAACATACGAAGACCAAATTAATTGGTTCAAACTGATTTGTTTTGTCTTATCCACATCAGGTACAAGCAAACAGAGCTCGTAGTTAGCAAAGGCTGCATAAGCGTCGATGAAAAGAGCCCAAGCCAAATAAAGTCTGCAACGTATTAAAAGCCAAAGGACGCAAAGTACAAATACGTCAGAAGACTTTTCAGAACGGCTACAACTTTGTGTCCAACGGACAAATCCAAACATGAGGCTTTATATATCAGGCGCAAAGAAACAGAAGATGTGGTGTGCGAATAGACAACTAGACTTGTTTAACGTCTTTGTCCAAAGAATACAATGGAGAGTTTTGTATTTGATTCACTCAGCTAATCTATTTAGCTCTCTCAAATATACGTGAGTGAATCGTACAGTGCTTGATTTACAACAGTTCAGTTTGAGTTATTTCCGCATAATTTTAACTCATTACTCAATCTGTATCTCGGTGCACAAATATTAAGAACACTGAGCTATTGCAGCTCAAGAATTGAGGTACCAGATCGTTAGTGTTAAACCAGCTCGCAGTGCCGCTGGTAATCCGAACCAGCTCGCAGAGCAGTTGGTCCAGCTTGACGTCGATCTGGTTTCACAGTTGCTTGCTGGTTTTCAACTCAACAATATTTTAAAATGCACGTAACTTCAGAGCTTGGTGTTTGGGCTGTGTGAGAGCCTACATGAGTTGTGATAGAGCTCATGACACCTCCCCCGGTTTTTCAATCCCAACACCTGCCCTTCTCCACAATTGTTCAAAAATCAGGAATTGTCTTTAAATGCACTTGTCCATATACATCTCTTTTAGCCCAAGCAAAATTACTGTTAAAATATTGGTGGCAAGCTTTTGAAAGTACTGTTTATATAATTAACAGATTACCAACTCTTGTCCTTGGAAAATGTTTCACCAACACAAAAATTTTTCGAAAAAATCCCAGATTATTCGTTTTTACGAGTATTTGGTTGTAGTTGTTTTCCATGTCTTCGACCTTATCAAACTCATAAATTTCAGTTTCGTTCAACTAAATGTGTGTTTTTAGGATATAACGAATTTTTTAAAGGATATAGATGTCTTTGTTCTATCGGGAAAATATACATTTCAAGGCATGTTGTGTTTAATGAGCAAGACTTTCCATTTTCTACTGGTTTTCTTAATACCAAAACTGTATCAAACACTGTTTTTGTCACCATGCTCGTGGCACATAGTTTCAAATGGTTTGCGACACAATGTAGCTTCCCCTTGTATAGATCGTCAACAACCTTCTCCAACAGCCTCATCGACTCCTGCAAGCTCTAATTCACAATCAGCAAGCGAGTTAGGTCGAGTGGAAGCTTCACTGCAGTCTATTCAAGTAATGCTGAACATGAACAACTTGACAGTGAGTGGAGAACTCAAAGTGGAGAAACTAAAAATGATCATCCTATGGTCACAAGGGCAAATAGTGATATCTTTAAACCGAAAGTACCATTAATTGGCATTGTTCAGACTTTTGAGATTTTTGACGCAAAAGAGCCTCAAAGTGTTTCGGCAGCCATAACAAATGATAATTGGAAAAATGCAATGTGATGCCCCCCAATACCACCTCGGGACCCGAGGGCCGAGCAGCACGCCCCGAAACCTGAGATCTCCCGGCTGCTCGGAGGAGAAGTCCTCGCCTCCTAGAATCCAATCCTGATACGCCTTTTCTTATTTGAACGACAAGATCTCCAAGAATCACGGAGAGTATCTCGCTCAAGATACTCCTCAATATAGGTGAATATTCGCCGAGATATGCTCATCTCCACCGCCTAACCCCTCATTATACCACACAGATTTCACATTCATTTGGTCCCAGCATACATATTCTTTTGCTCTCTTTTGCTCTCGCATCCTGCCTGACTTAAGCATCGGAGGGGCTTCACCGGACACACTTTTGGCGCCCTCTGACCTGTGATCTATGGCTACAGGCACCCCGAAGAACCGCCTTGAAATCCCTCGTAATCCCGACGATCGACGTTCCAAGATCTTGAGGTGGTGATAGCTCTCGGCTGAGATAATTGTTGGGGAACCGCGGTGGATCCGGATCACGCCTCCCGGCGAGGCAGCGGAAGAACAAAAATTGGGCCGGGAGACGATCAATACAATTCTATAATCAATCTATGACCATTCATAGGGGGTTTGATTGATTACCTTGCTGGCAACTCGTGCCTGGCTCCGACCAGTTTCGCGAGGAAACCGACACTTCACGGTAGACGGCGGTAGATAACGTCAATCAGGTCCACGACCGGATACGAGACTCCTTCGTCAGCCTGCACTATAAGGCCTGACGAGATCGGCGCGGATGGATTCTCCTCGAAAGATTGGCCGGAACAATTTCCGGCGAACGGCGGCGGCGGCGGCGACTAGCGGCGACGGCGGCGGCGTGAGGAGAGGAAGGGAGGCGGCGCCTTTTGCTTTAGGGTTAGGGTTTAATTGTGTAATGAGTTAAGTGTGTTTTGTTATGAAGCCTAAGTCTATATTAAATAGACTTAGTGATGGACTTGGACCTGCCCAACGGATCAGATCAACGACCATTGGTAAATCGAGAGTCGCTATAGATCCGATAGCTATGCGTACATCATGGAGATTGAATAGTGACATCACGAGTGTAACTAGGTAAACACATTTACCTAAAACACTTCTAGTACTCTGGCCAGAGATTTATACACTATTATCCCCTCAGATAGCATAGGATATCCACGCATGTCTACGAGCGGTGAATGCTCGACAACGATGCATCGACTCCTACATGCATCGGGGTCTCACCTAATCCCGCCGCCTGATGACCCCAAGTGAGTCGGCAAACGAGTCAAAGTGAGACGCCTATCATATAGAGTCTCAATGACGTTTCGAGTCGTGAGGACTAATCAGTACAACCAAGACCTCAGACTTATCCACTCGAAAAATGGTAACCACTTGGAAAGTCCGAACGAGGGTAGTTCGATAGATCACCAGGTTACTATCTATCTGCATGCTCAGAACATCACAATGTTCCCTACCAATGAAACATGGTACTTCGCATCGCAGATACTAGTCTCAAGCTCGGGCGGCCTTATCCTCATTTTGATGGCCCAATCGACTAGGAACTTGTTCAGAATACACAGTGACTATTAGATGTGTTTTATGATAGCCGTCATACCCACTATCACATCTAACATACACTTTAGTGCATTCTAGGTCTTTACTCAACGCAATTGTTAATCATCATACAACACAACGAAAGTAAAGAACGCCATATAAATAAATACGAATATCATATATAAAGATTGTCATATACAAGAGTCTATAAACCCACACGCCACAAGTTGGCTAGTTGGGCATCTACTCTAACAATAATTTGGCTACATCAATTGGCGCCGTCTGTGGGAACAAAGAAGAGCCTATCTCAGGGGTCTGAAAACCCCAGCCTCACTATGGAACAGATAGCCCAACTGGTAGCAGCTACAGTGGAATAGATACTGGAAAATCGACCTGTGTCACACCCGTCGCCTGATCAGTAGGCCGAGGAAATCAGGAATTTGCAAGAGGAAGTCGCTCGTTTGAGGGAAGAGAGGAGCTCGGCACCACCACCCCTCCCAACTCGGGAGGTGCTCTTTTCTGCTGACGGCTGCTGAGTTACCCCAATATTTTAAGTTCCCGAACATCAGAGAGTATGACGGGATGGGAGACCTCGAGGAGCACCTGTCTCGGTTTGAGAACTCCTCCCTCCTCCACCAATATGCTGACCCCATCAAGTGCAGAGTTTTACTCACTACCCTGGTCCGATCCGTGCAACAATAGTTCAATATCTTTTCGATGGGGAGTATCAAGAGCTTCCTGAATTTCAGTTAGGCATTCCTTCATCAGTTCGCTAGTAGCAAGAAGCAACCGATGACAACGCTAAATCTATTTACTGTAAAGCAGAAAGATCAGGAGAGTCTTCGGGAATATATACGATGTTTCAACAGGACTATTATTGAGGTGCTGTCTGCCACGTCGGATTTACTGATCGGGCCTTCACCCAAGGGCTGCGAGGGGACGATTTCTTTAGATCTCTGGTGAAAAAGCCCCCAAAGACATTTGATGAGTTGCTCACTAAAGCGGAAAAGCATGTCAATGTGGAGGAGATACAGTCCTTGAGGAGGAACGAACAGAAAGCACCATCTCGGCCAGGTCGAGACCTTCGATTAGAAAGAGCTTTGCCGAGGCCATCTAGTGTTAGAGTAGATGCCCAACTAGCCAACTTGTGGCGTGTGGGTTTTATAGACTCTTGTATATGATAATCTTTATTTATGAAATACGTATTTATTATGGCATTCTTTATTTTCATTATGTTATATGATGTTAACAATTGTGTTGGATAAAGACCTAGAATGCACCATAGTCTATGCTAGATGTGATAGTGGATATGATGGCTATCATGAAACATATCTAATAGTCACTATGCATTCTAAATTCGTTCCTAGTCGATTGGGCCGTCAAAATGAGGATAAGGCCGCCCGAGCTCGAGACTAGTATCTGCGATGCGAAGTACCATGTTTCATTGGTAGGGAACATTGTGATGTTCTGAGCATGCAGATAGATAGTGACCTGGTGATCTATCGAACTACCCTCGGTCGGATTTTCCAAGTGGTTACCATTTGTCGAGTGGATAAGTCCGAGGTCTTGGTTGTACTGATTAGTCCTCACGACTCGAAACGTCATTGAGACTCTACATGATAGGCGTCTCACTTTGACCCGTTTGCCGACTCACTTGGGGTCATCAGGCGTCGGGATTGGGTGAGACCCCGATGCATGTAGGAGTCGATGCATCGTTGTCGAGGATTCACCGCTCGCAGACATGCGTGGATATCATTAACTGTAATTGTTGTTTTTCGTATTGATCGTCTCCCAGCCTTTTCTTATGTTCTTCCGTTGCCTCGCCGGGGGGCGGATCCGGATCCCCAACAGATGGGACTTCGGTCCGCGAGCATGGGATTCATATGATTGGGCTCGTTGAAAAGCTGGCGGGCCTTGATATCACACTTCCACATGAGCTGTCTGTGGATGTGCTTCTCCTCTCGCTACCCGCTGCGTTCGACCCCTTTGTGGTCAACTTCAACATGAACAAGCTGGCAGCCACCCTCGAAGAGGTGGTTAACATGCTGGTCGTGTTTGAGGGAACCATAAAGAAGGACAAGCCCGTCCTACTTATGGGCTCTTCTTCCTCTGCAAAGAAGGGGCCCAGACGCAAGGGTAAGAAACGTTCTACCCCTGCGAAGGAGGAAAAGCCCACTAAGAAGCCAAAGGCAAAGGCTTCCAAGCCAAACAAGTCCGAGGATGTTTGCCACCACTGCCACAAGCCTGGGCACTGGAGGAGGAACTGCAAGGAGTACCTCGAGCAGTTGCGAACTGCAAAAGGTATGTTCTATATCGAAATACATATGTCTCTTAATTCGAATTCTTGGGTACTTGATACCAGATGTGGATCTCATATCTGCAATGATTTGCAGGTGATGACAAGAAGCCGACGTCTTAGAGAGAGTGAGACCCACTTGAGGCTGGGCAATGGAGCAAGAGTTGCTGCAGTAGCTATAGGAGATGTTTATTTATTTCTGTCTTCAGATTTTAAGTTGTTATTTAGAAACGTTTTATTTGTTCCCTAATTAATTAAGAACATCATTTCTGTTTCTATGCTTGATAGTGATGGATATTCTTGTGTTTTTGCTCATTCGATTTGCAATATATATACAAGAATGAATATTTAAATGGAATTGGGGAACGCGAAAACGATTTGTACACCTTAAAATTGAAACAAGTTCCAACTCGTGATGTCGAAACACATACAACAACAATTAAAAGGAAAGGCGATAACTTGAACCCAGCACAACTTTGGCACGCTAGGCTAGGTCATATTTCCCTAAGTAGGATGAACAAGTTAGTTAGGAGTGACATGTTTGATATGTCAGACATTAACTCCCTACCGACGTGTGAATCTTGTCTCAAGGGAAAGATGACTAAACAACCCTTCAAGGGCAAGCCTGAACGTGCTCAAGGCCTATTGGATTTGATCCACACTGATGTATGTGGTCCGCTTAGTATTGGTACTAAATACGGTCACACATACTTCATCACCTTTACCGACGATTACTCTAGGTATGGGTACTTGTACTTAATGAAGCACAAGTCTGAATCCTTTGAAAGGTTCAAAGAATTCAAGGCTGAAGTAGAAAATCAGTTAGGGAAAAGTATTAAAGCGCTTCTATCCGATCGAGGTGGTGAATACTTGAGTGCCGAATTTCAAGACTATCTGAAAGAGAATGGGATTCTCTCGCAGTGGACCCCTCCAGCCACACCACAGCTCAATGGTGTAGCGGAGCGTCGTAATCTAACCTTGATGGACATGGTTCGGTCTATGATGAGCTTCACTGAGCTTCCTACCTCGTTTTGGGGCTATGCGCTCGAAACGGCGGTAATGTTATTGAACAATGTCCACACCAAGGCAGTGGATAAAACTCCATATGAGATTTGGATGGGAAAACCACCTAAATACTCATACATGAGGATTTGGGGATGTCATGCTTACGTGAAGCAGACAGTGGGAGATAAGCTGGATACGAGATCCATCTTATGCTACTTCATTGGGTATCCAAAGAATTCCATTGGATACTACTTCTACTATCCAAGTGAAACAAAAGTGTTTGTTTCTAGAAATGCCACCTTTATGGAAAGGGAATTTCTACTTGATAAAAAGGGCAAAATAGTAGATCTCGAAGAAGTTCGAGAACAAACTGAAGTACCAAGTGAATCTCCTGCACCTCCGGAGCCAGTGCCAGAAATGGTCGCACCTAGGAGATCCGAAAGGGTTCCTAGGGCTCCTGAAAGATATGGTTTTATCCTTGAAGATGATCAAAATGATCAAGTTATTGGATGTGATCCAAGAACTTTCAAGGAGGCAATTTCCGATGCTGATTCTAATTTATGGTTTGAAGCAATGCAGTGTGATATTGACTCAATGCATGCTAACCAAGTTTGGACTCTAGTTAATCCTCCCGAAGGAATTGTTCCTATTGGGTGCAAATGGATATACAAGAGAAAACTTGGGCCTGATGGTAAGTTACTGACCTACAAGGCGCGACTGGTCACAAAAGGTTACACTCAAAGGCAAGGCGTTGACTATGATGAAACCTTTTCACCAGTCTCAATGTTCAAGTCAATTAGAATCCTACTTGTCATAACTGCATGGTACGACTATGAGATATGGAAAATGGATGTGAAAAATGCGTTCCTCAATGGAAACATTAAGGAAGAGATCTATATGGCGCAGCCTGAGGGTTTCACATCTGTTGGAAGTGAGCATAAGGTATGCAAACTTCAGAGATCGATCTACGGTCTCAAACAAGCATCGAGGAGTTGGAACCTGAGATTCGATGAAACAATTAAGGAATTTGGTTTCATCAAGAATCCCGAGGAGCCATGTGTATATAAGAAGGTAGTTAAAAGTGCTGTGACATTCCTCGTACTTTATATTGATGACATTATACTCATTGGGAATGATGTAGGAATGCTGCAGTCAACTAAAGTCTGGTTGTCTAGTAGATTTTCGATGAAGGACATGGGTGAAGCACCCTATATTCTTGGAATACATATCTATCGGGATAGATCGAAACGGATGCTTGGACTCACCCAAGCTACCTACATCGATACCATACTTAAGCGGTTCTCTATGGAAGAGTCCAAGAGAGGACACCTACCTATGTCCCATGGGGTCACTCTATCTAAGTCTATGTGTCCGAAGACTGATGAGGAGATAGAGAGTATGGCACGTGTGCCATATGCCTCGGCGATAGGTAGTATTATGTATGACATGATCTCGACTAGACCGGATGTCGCATATGCTCTGAGTGTCACGAGCCGCTACCAGGCCAACCCCGGCCAATTGCATTGGAAGGCTGTGAAAGATATTCTTAAGTACTTACGAAGGACTAAGAATATGTTCATGGTCTATGGGGGTGGTGAACTGAAATTGGAAGGCTACACTGATTCTAGCTTCCAATGTGACGTGGATGATTCGAAGTCTACCTCTGGATTTGTGTTCATGCTCAATGGTGGGGCTGTCTCTTGGAAGAGTTCTAAGCAAGACACCATTGCGGATTTAACCATTGAGGCTGAATACATCGCAACATCAGCTGCTGCTAAGGAGGCGGTTTGGATAAGGAATTTCGTCCAAGAGTTGGGCGTCATTCCTGATGGAGTTGGTCCAGTCTCGGTGTACTACGACAACACGGGTGCCGTTGTGCAAGCAAAGGAGCCTAGGTCTCACCAAAGATCCAAACATATACTGAGGAAATACCACATAATCCGGGATATTGTGGCTAGAGGTGACATAGCAGTTGAGAGAGTCGCCTCTGCGGACAACATTGCTGATCCACTTACGAAGCCCTTGCCAGGACCGTTGTTTGAAAAACATCGCGAAACAATGGGACTACGTCTAATGAGTAGTTGGCTATAGGGCAAGTGGGAGATTGTTAGAGTAGATGCCCAACTAGCCAACTTGTGGCGTGTGGGTTTTATAGACTTTGTATATGACAATCTTTATTTATGAAATACGCATTTATTTATGGCATTCTTTATTTTCATTATGTTATATGATGTTAACAATTGTGTTGGATAAAGACCTAGAATGCACCATAGTGTATGCTAGATGTGATAGTGGATATGATGGCTATCATGAAACACATCTAATAGTCACTGTGCATTCTGAATTCGTTCCTAGTCGATTGGGCCGTCAAAATGAGGATAAGGCCGCCCAAGCTTGAGACTAGCATCTGCAATGTGAAGTACCATGTTTCATTGGTAGGGAACATTGTGATGTTCTGAGCATGCGGATGGATAGTGACCTGGTGATCTATCGAACTACCCTCGTTCGGACTTTCCAAGTGGTTACCATTTGTCGAGTGGATAAGTTCGATGTCTTGGTTGTACTGATTAGTCCTCACTACTCGAAACGTCATTGAGACTCTACATGATAGGCGCCTCACTTTGACCCATTTGCCGACTCACTTGGGGTCATTATGCGGCGGGATTGGGTGAGGCCCCGATGCATGTAGGAGTCGATGCTTCGTTGTCGAGGATTCACCGCTCGCTTTCATGCGTGGATATCCTATGTTATCTGAGGAGACAATAGTGTGATAAAACTCTGGCCAGAGTACTGGATGTGTTTTAGATAAATGGGTTTACCTAGTAACACTCGCGATGTCACTATTCGATCTCCAAGATGTATGCATGGCTATCGGATCTCTAGCGACTCTCGATTTACCAATGGTCGTTGATCTTATCGGGATATATGTGTAGAAAGGACCGTACTGTACACTAACCACGACCAACTGGTTCTTGCAGGCACTATCAGTGATACCTAGGGGATCATGGGGTGATGTTGCTAGGCGCTTTACCATGATCCGATGGGTCAGTCCGAAATTGTGATTTCAGAGTCACAATGATTGTGGGCCCACGGCTAGCTGTATCCCTGAACCATTGAGGGTCACACAAGTACTGGATTCATGATTCTCGCATGGAAACTGAGCTCAATGTGTTGAGTATAGGAGGAGGAATTTAGGGCTGCGACTTCCTAAAAGTCAACAGGGGTCAAACTGCGATTTCCCAAAAGTTGAGGGGCTAAACTGCTATTTTGGTCTAGGTGGTCTGAAAAATTGTTTTCGCATCATAATATTCAGTTTTGGAAACTGAGTCGATCGGTCCGATCTGATCATCGATCGGAATTGTGATGAAGCCACGGTGGTACGGTTGAAACGGATGTTCATATATTGGACTGGGCCCGCCCCAGGTCCAATGGGCCGGTTCAAGCCCATCATTGATCTACTTATGCTAGACCTAGGGCTACACATCAAAACACTAGATCACACAACCCTAGCCTCCAAGCTCCAAAACCGCCGCCCCCTCCTCTCAAACCTCACGCACGGCCGCGCCTCCACCGCCATCCGCCGTCCGCCGCCTGCTACGTGATCGGACTTGTTTCGATCACCGCGATGAGGAGTTTCCGTCCGTGCCAAAATCCGTTAGATCTTATAGTGCAGATTGACGGAGGAATCTTGAATCCAGTAGTGGACCTGATTAGGAGGATCTACTGTCGCCTACAATTCAAGAGCCTGATTTCCGTGTGAATTCTGGTTGGAGGCGCCTAGACGCCAGCAAGGTATCAATTCGATAAACACCCTATGAATGTTTATAAGATTGTTTATAATGTATTGAACGCATCTCGGGGCATAATTTTAATTTCCGCTGCACCCCCGGGAAGCGGGATCCGGATCCGCCATTGTATGCCAACATCTAGACAGGAGCCTCCGTTGTTGTTGGGGGAGTTCATCGCTCGGACATCGCTAAAAGTAAGCAAGGTTCGGGCTCTGAAGATTTGTGATGAGAACAAGGTAGTACAGAGACCTCGGGGAAGTGACAGGGCCCCGAGGAATCCCAGATCAGATAAATTTTGTGATTTTCACAGTTATTACAGTCACACAACCACGGAGTGCCGACACTTGGAAAATGAGTTGGAGCGCATTATACAAAGTAACCTTGATGTGCGAGCAGCGGTAGTGGGGATGGACAACCTCGGAGGGAGAAGAGGACCCGAGGAGGAGAAAATTGGCGTCAGGATAAGAGGCCCTCAGGACAAGAGAGGACACCTCGGAATCAGGATCGGGACCCTTACCAAGGAGAGCAGAGATCACCCCATCATCGGAGAATTATCCAAATGATATCAAGAGGACCTACTGATGGGGACTCTAATTGGGCGAGGAAGGCACGATGTCGTCGGATGGAAGCCATGGGGGTCGAGAAGAAGCGATCAGGGCCTACCATCTCATTTGGCCCCGAGGACTTATCGGCGGACATTGAAACACACAACGACGCTTTGGTTATTCGGGCAATGATCGCCAATTATGAAGTGGCACGCATCTTCGTCGATTTTGGGAGCTCAGTCAATGTATTTTTCAAGGACGCTATGATTCAGATGGACCTCGGGGAATATCATATGGAGCCGGTGCATACACCACTGTTCGGGTTCACTAGCCACTCTTTGCAACCAGTGGGGGTCGTTCAGTTGCCTCTTTCAATGGGATCAGGGAAGTACCGGAAGACTAAGGTTGTCGAGTTTACTGTGTTAGATGCACCTTCTTCCTACAATGTCATCCTGGGAAGACCAGCCATGGCCATGGTCTCGGCCTTGCATCAGGAGATTAAATTCCCGGTGGGAGATTCTGTGGGTGAAGTGCTCGGAGATCATAAGATGGCGAGGAAATTTTATGTGGAGGAATCAAGGGTTGAGCAAAAGGCGTCTAAGTCCCGAGCCCAAGATTATCCGAAGGCTCGGGAGAATTGGAGTGTGAATGTAGTCGGAGAAGATTTTCAGTTGACCATCGAGGACGAGGAGGAGGAAGTAGTTCTCGTTCCGCCAGCCAGGGTCATGAAAATCGCCAGGCTCTTTCAGGAGAAGTGCGGGCACAACTGATCCAGTGCCTAGAGAGAAACAAGGATGTGTTTGCCTGGTTCCCTTCCGACCTAAAGGGGGTCAGGTGCAAAGTCATGGAGCACAAGTTGAACGTCTCCCCGAGCTCCCGACCAGTCATTCAAAAGAGGAGACACTTCGGCCCCGAGAAGGACGCAGTGATTAGGAGTCAGGTCAGGGATCTACTCAGACTGGGAATATAAGAGAGGTACACTTCCCTACCTAGCTGTCTAATGTTGTTCTGATACCTAAAGCTATAGGAAGTTTCGGACGTGTGTGGACTTTCAGGATCTGAACAAGGCCTACCCAAGACTGTTATCCGCTCCCCAAGATTGATCAACTCGTCGATTCCATCTCGACGCAGTGATTAGGAGTCAGGTCAGGGATCTACTCAGACTGGGAATATAAGAGAGGTACACTTCCCTACCTAGCTGTCTAATGTTGTTCTGATACCTAAAGCTATAGGAAGTTTCGGACGTGTGTGGACTTTCAGGATCTGAACAAGGCCTACCCCAAAGACTGTTATCCGCTCCCCAAGATTGATCAACTCGTCGATTCCATCTCGGGTCACGAGCTGCTCAGTTTCCTGGATGCCTATCAGGGTTATCATAAAATTCCACTGGCCAAGGAGGATCAGCGCAATGTCAGTTTTATTACGGCAGGTGGGACATTTTGTTATGTCGTCATTCCCTTCGGGATTAAGAATGCGGGGGAAACTTATCAGAGGCATATGGACAAGGTATTCAAATACCACATCGAGAGAAATGTTGAGGTGTATGTCGATGATATATTGATAAAGTCTCGGGAAGAGGAGAATTTTATATCCGCCGTGGAGAAAACTTTCAGTACTCTTCGAGATTATCAGATCAAGTTGAACCCCAGCAAGTGTGTGTTCGAAGCACGGGCAGGAAAATTCTTGGGATATATGGTCACTCGTCGGGGAATTGAAGCCAACCCGGAGAAGGTGCGAACTCTTGCTTCGATGAGCCCTCCTCGAAATATTCAGGAAGTTTAGAGATTGACAGGGAGGATTGCTGCGCTCTCTCAATTTATCTCCCGATCGGCCGATCGGAGTCTCCCTTTCTTCAAGACACTCCGCAAGGCCAATGATTTCGAGTGGAATGAACATAGTGAGAAAGCCTTTCAGGAGTTGAAGGAATATTTGAAGGGGTTGCCAGTTCTCAATAAACCTGCGCTCGGGGAGCCAATGTTTGTGTATCTTGCCGTCACCCCACAAGGCCAGCTCAGTTCTAGTTCGGGAGGAAGGGCAGATGCATCAACCAGTGTATTTTGTGAGCCACACCCTGAAAGGAGCTGAACTGAATTATACTACACATGAGAAGCTAGCTCTGGCCTTGGTTATCACAGCTTGACATCTCAGACTGTATTTCCTATCTCATCCAATTACCGTGCTTACCAACAGCGCGCTGGGGAAGATCGTATCTTATCCCAATGCCTCAGGAAGACTTGTCAAGTGGGTCACAGAGCTCAGCGAATATGATATACAGTTTAAGCCTCGGGCTGCTATAAAAGCACAGGCACTAGCAGACTTCTTGGCAAGAGACAGTGCACCTCAAGCAGGAGGAGAGGTGGAAGGTATATGTAGATGGGTCTTCTTGCTCATCGGGAAGCAGCATCGGGGTAGTAATTGTGTCCCTCTGGGGGAAGAAACGAGTCTGGCGATTACTCTCGATTTAAGGCCTCCAATAATAAAGTAGAGTATGAGGCCCTGCTCATCGGGCTCCGAGCAGCAAAAAATATGGGGATAGCTCGGGTAGTGCTATATTCAGATTCCCAGTTGGTGTTTCAGCAGAGCAATGGGAAATTTGAGATAAAGAACGAGAAAATGATGAAGTACGCGGAGGCTTTAAGCAAACCGATGGCCTTTTTCGAAGTTATTCTGGAGCAGATACCTCGGGAAAGTAATGAAAAGGCCGCCAAGATCGTTCGGATGGCTAGCTCCCATGCTCCTCCATCGAAAAAAGAAGTACAGGGTAAGGAACTACTATCAAAGGTATGTCAAGTCGGGTAGAATAGTGGAGGAGTGCCTACCTCAGACTGGCGATATGATATCTTGGAGTACATTCTCCTAAGGGTTCATGCCCGACGACCCTCGATGAGATCGGAAAATCAAGAGCCGAGTGCGCTTCGTGATGTTGGATGATAAGTTATATAAGAGGTCCTTCTCACGGCCACTATTGAAGTGTCTCGGACCCGACGAGGCCAGATATGTATTGAGGGAAATCCATGAAGGGTGTTGTGGAAATCACATGGACGCAGTAGCTTTGGCTCGGAAAGCTCTACCCGTAAGATTCTTCTGGCCTACTATACAGCAGGATTCTACCACGCTCGTCTGGTCTTGCCAAGGCTGTCAGAAACATGCTAACTTACAGAGGCAGCCCGTCGAGCCCTTGAAAACCGTCATCTCCTCGTGTCCCTTTGTCCAGTGGGGCATGGACATAGTCGGGCCTTTTCCGCTAGCTAGAGGGCAGAGGAAGTTTTTATTAGTGTGAGACCTGGATTTGTTAATTGAGATTAATCGTGGGAATTAATCGAATTATAGAGGTTCTATCGGTTGTTTAGAGATTTTGTTGGTTTAGAATCTCTGTCTGTATGTTTGAATTGTGTTTTCGGGTCAATTTCCCTCCTTAGAGTAATTCTGGAGATTTTCGTAATTTTGGGTTTAGAGGTATCTGCTGATAGCAGCTTTGATGACGTCATGTTTTATGTTGGCTTTGAAGTCGCTGACGTAAGCTTTGCTGCTGGTAGCTTAGTGCTTATTGTTCTTTGTTTTGGTTGCTGTCGACAGCAGTTGGATTGGTTTGTAACGACATCATTTAGATTAGTAGAAGCGACGCCGTTTCGCTAGCGAGCAGATATCTACTATTGAGAAGTCTGTCAGCAGGTAGCGTAGGAACCAGTCGTTGGGGGAATTAGCGTGTTTTTGTGATGAGCGCTATACGACATCGTTTTGAGGTGCAGGTGACGTAAGAGTATCTGCTGGTGTTAGAACGTCACGTGTAGCTTGCTGCTGGCATTTAGCGAGAAGCTGCTGCCAGCTATGATGACGTCAGCAGCGTGTGTTTTCGTCGTTTTGCTGACGTAAGCATTACTGTTGAGAGATCTTTCGGTGAATCTATTAACAGATTTGATGACGCGTGCATTTTCTCTCGTTGCGTTGGATATCAGATCTGGTGACGTAAGCAACTTTCTCCGCCTTTCAATGCGACGTCGTTTTGAGGATTTTTTGTATGTTTTAGCGCCTGCGTTGGTTTTGTGAGATCTGTTGCGAATTAGGAGCTTTGAAACTGTTTTGTCGGTGGAATAATTAGAAGATCTATCGCGCCTATAAATTAGAAGTGTTGACTTCATTTTAACTCACCAGACCCCATACTTAGAGATATATTTCCCGATTTTCGTTCTCTGTTCTTCAACCCTTGGTCACTATTTACCGTGAGCTTCTCCGGCAGATCCCCGTTGATTCCGGCCACCGTTTTTCGTGTGTGAGGTAGCGTTGGACTCCTCTTGGGAAGCTCTTTCTTCTCGTACCCATTTTGGAAGCTATAGTTGGCTGGAGCGAAAGCACGACGTGGCTGTTCTCGTGCGTGAGTTTCGTTGTGCAGGTAGCTTTTCGATCTAGCTTTTCGATCTTGTTCCTAGCCTCGTTTTAAGCTTCCTGTTAAGTTGATTTGGGGTGGGAGTGAAGGCTAGTTTGTGCATCTGGAATTCCAGCCGTGAGCTTGTTTAGTCACCTGTAAGATTTACATTGTGTATGCCGTGTGTTTAACAGGCTTTTACCAGAGTCTTCGGGATTTCTCGCAGGGTTAGTTGTTGCTCAGTATAAGGTACGGATTTGAGCTTGTTTTACAGCGAAGTTATGGCTTGGATGAATTGTAGTCGCTGGTATGTGGAATTGCCGTGCCTGCTGGTTGTGTTCTGTTGAGAATTGTGTATGCTATTTGTGTATTTACTGCGTTGCATATGTTTATATGCTTGCATTTCCCGCCTGTTGCATACACGCATGGTATTCCTATCCATTTTTGGTAGTCTTTGTACCATTGTTGCATTGCTATTGTTTTCTTACCAGGATGTGAGGGCGAGCGGCGATACCGCACTCTCATCTCCCTGCTGGGATCGTAGCCACCATGAGCCGAGTGGTTAACTACCACAGTTCATGGGCGAGGCAACAGTAGGTTGAGTTGTTTGATGCATCCGGTAAGTGGGTGTAATTTCATGGCGAGTGGCTCACTACCACACTGTGAACACACCCCGTGGCCACCTATTCGTTGTCGATGATTCTTGGAGCTATGTTTTGTTAGAGTAGATGCCCAACTAGCCAACTTGTGGCGTGTGGGTTTTATAGACTCTTGTACAAACAATCTTTATATATGATATTCGCAATTTCTTATATGGCATTCTTTACTTTCATTATGTGTGTAATGATTTACAATTGTGTTGAGTAAAGACCTAGAATGCACTAAAGCGTATGTTAGATGTGATAGTGGGTATGACGGCTATCATGAAACACATCTAATAGTCGCTGTGTATTCTGAACATGTTCCTAGTCGATTGGGCCGTCAAAATGAGGATAAGGCCGCCCGAGTTCGAGACTAGTATCTGCGATGCAAAGTACCATGTTTCC
>KV011788.1:0-50482 GCA_001598015.1 Dorcoceras hygrometricum
AACACATGCAATACAAAAAATGATTTTTAAATAAAACTTAGAAATTGGAGAAAGTATTTAAATTTTTATAAGAGGAATTAAAACCATGGAAGAAAAATATATATATTTTCGAAATAACTATATTTTAGACGGATCAAATCCTTTCTTGGGCCATGCACAAGTTATAAATACAAAATCAATTGATAACAATGGCAGTGCGCAGAAAAGTTGAGGCCAACGTAAAGAAGAAAAAATTCCTCCAGGGTAAAAGAGTAAAACAAGTCATTATGAGGTTTGACCATATTAAGTATGAGAGAACACGCATATTTTAGATAATTTTTTCTGTGAAACTTTATTTTTAAAAAAAATATAATTTAACTTTAATTATTTTCTCATATCTCTTTAAATTTTAACATTTTAAATATTTAATATTAATTTTTGAAGACATTTATATGGGTGCATATAATACTAAACTTCAATGATTTTTATCGATTTTCTTTAAATGAAAGACTTTCGTAAAGTCCATATATTTTTATAAATTTTGATGAAATTATATGAAGTTATAGAACAAATTACATTGATGTCATTAGACTTTTAAAATTTTTTTTTATTGATTTCTAAGAAGATTCATGTGAATTATCTTTTTAATAGAAATTTCAGGATTTTGTAATTTTAATTATTTATCTCGAACTAAAAAATATATAACATTTCAATTTAAGTAACTTTTTTGTTAATTAATATGGTAAAATCTACTTATCTAAAAGCTATATTGGTGATTTTAGTAAAAATTGTTAATGAAATAATACTTAATGCACAAAACTCGCTATCTATTTTTCATTCAATTCAACACAAATTTCTTATGGATAAATAATAATCAAAACAATGAAAGATTTGATAAATATCTAGTATTCAATCATTTATAGATGAGAAAAAAAATCAAAACAAAACAAGAAACATCAAATCGGGCACTTGCATATTGCACAACAGTAAGAAACACATGTATTGGGAAACCCTATATATTGAGAAGATCAAAAGTTAAAGAAATATAGGGGTGCCAAACCTTTTGATATTTCTTTTAACTAATATCTCATATCAACATGTAGATCACTTGGTTTTTTACTTACCAAAGTTTTGGTAAATTGTATGTAAAAAGGAAAAGAAAAAGAGAGAAAGTTCTGATAAATTGAACTAGGTTATACCATTTATCTTCCATGTTAGGATCGATTATCCTCTGTTAGTGTATACAGAAGTTATTTAGTCAATAACCAGCACTTAGAGGGAATAACCAGATCGAGTAAAAGACGATGGATCCAGCTAGACGCTGAAACTGGATCGCGATAACTAAACTGGTTCCAGCTGGATGCTGAAACCAGCTCAATGAAAGAGCAAGCGATCTGGTTATTTACAACTTGAGTTGCAGTGTTGGCGCAGCGACGGATCCGGATCCCGTTCCCGGGGCGCAGCGGAAGAATTAAAAATTTAGGAGCCCGGAAACGGTCCATACACCTATATAATAATTCAAACATTCATAGGATGTTTAGAATATACCTGTCTGACGACTAGGCGCCTGGCTCCGACTATTTCTCAAATGGAAATAGCACATCTTTGGTTGCTCCTAATCTGGTCCACGACCGGTTTCCAATTCCTTCGTTGGAATGCATTAGAATCCAAACGAATATTTCGCGAGCAGAACCTCCTCACCAGGACGATCGCAACGAAGTGCGACGGCGGCGGCGGGAGGCGGGAAAGGAGGAGAGGGGGAGAATTTGCTAAATAGATTTTGTTGTGTGTTTTTCTTTCTCCCTTCATGCCATATTTATAGATTGAGGGAAAGAGTTTGATGTAAACAAAACTGTCAACATTCGTTTCAAGTAGAACTGTGAACATTCGTTTCAAGTAGAACTGTGATTCGGTTCAACTCGAACTGTGAACATTCGGTTCGACTCCCTCGATTGTGGTCTAATCAAAATCCCGATCGATGATCAGATATCACCGATGTGCTCAGTTTACAAAACTGATCATTATGATGCAAAATCAAATTTTCGGACCATTAAATCTATATATGACAGGTTTTACTCTCGTTAGCTAAATATGGAAGTCCTACTCCCTTAACTACTTTTGGAAAGTCATACTCCCAACCTTCCTCCTACTATACTCTACACTTTGAGTACCATATCCTTGTCTGCATGGGAATTGGTAAACTAGTACACTATGTGATCCTCAATGGTTAAGGGATACATCTAGCCGTGTGCTCACAACTCATTGTGAATCAGAAAACACATTTTTCTTATCTACCCATCGGATCATGGTAAAGCGCCTTTCAACATCGCCCCACGATCCCCTAGGTATCACTGATAGTGCCTGCAAGAATCGGTCGATCATGGTTAGCGTATAGTACGGTCCTTTCAACTCATATATCCCGGTCAAATCAACGATCATTGCTAAATCGAGAGTCGTTAGAGATTCGATAGCCAATCGGATCATGGTAAAGCGCCTTTCAACATCGCCCCACGATCCCCTAGGTATCACTGATAGTGCCTGCAAGAATCGGTCGATCATGGTTAGCGTATAGTACGGTCCTTTCAACTCATATATCCCGGTCAAATCAACGATCATTGCTAAATCGAGAGTCGTTAGAGATTCGATAGCCATGCATACATCTTGCAGATCAGAATAGCGACATCACGAGTGCTATCAGGTAAACTCATTTACACTGAAGCACAAGAGTACTCTGGCTATAGATTTGTCACACTATTATCTCCTCAGATAGCATAGGATATCCACGCACTAGGACGAGCGGTGAATCTTTGACAACAAGGCATCGACTCCCATATGCTTCGTGACCTCACCCAATCTCGACACCTGATGACCCTCACGGAGTCGATAAACGAGTCAAAGTGATGCGACTAATCATGTAGACTCTAAATGATGTTTCGAGTAGTAAGGACTAATCCATACAACCAATACCTCGGACTCTCCACTCGACAAATGGTAACCACTTGTAGAATCCGAACGAGGGTAGCTCGATAGTTCGCCAGGCAAACCATCCATCTGTATGCTCATAACGTCACAATGTTCCCTATAAATGAAACGTGGTACTTCACATCGCAGATGCTAGTCTCATACTCGGGCGGTCTTATCCTCATTTTGACGGACCAATCGACTAGGAATAAGTTCATAATATACAGTGACTATTAGATGTGTTTCATGATAGCCATCATATCCACTATCACATCTAACATATATTATGGTGCATTCTAGGTCTTTATCCAACATAATTGTTAATATTATAAAATAATGATGATAAAGAATGCCATATATAAAATGTGAATTTCATAAACAAAGATTGTTTTACACAAAGAGTCATCAAAAGTCCACACGCCACAAGTTGGTTAGTTGGGCACCTGCTCTAACAATTTACAACTTGAGTTGCAGTAGCTCAGTGTTCTTGAATAATTGTGTATCGAGATACTGATTGAGTAATGAAGTTAAATCGTGCAGAAATTACTCAAATGAACTCTTAAATTTGAAAGCCTTTTTAAACAGTTTTAAACGCAGTTGTAAATATGCAATGCGTATGTATGAATGCAGTAAAGCAGTAAAGAAATACGCTGATTTGTTTATGAAAGTTCGGAGCTCAATCTCCTACATCTCCCCTTCTTCCGCAACGGAAAGGATCCACTAGAAGACTTTGATTACAACGACCCTCGCTGCAACCCACTCCATGATACGCAGCCGCAAGAACTCCTAGCTACACCACTGCACACCAGCCCGCAAGCTGCGTGTGTCTAACTCACTTCTTTTACGCCTCTATGAGAAAGGCTACAAGGACTTGTTTAACGTCTCTGTCAAAATACTGGATTTGATGTTTGTGATTCGCTCAACTAAACAATTAAGCTCTCGGCTCTCATATATGAATGAATCTATGTGTGAGAAGTTTTCAGTGTACGCTCACTCTCAAATATATTCTCACACAATGGGAAGTGCTTCTTCAAAGCTGATAACTCGTTGTCTTCCCTGTTTTGTTGTGCATCTCTCATTGTTTTGTTTTCATTATGCTCTTGTGCACACCACTTACTGCTGCCAGCTTCTGCTCTTGATATAGCCTCTTGTGCAATTCTATCTGTTGGACACAAAGATGTAGCCGTTGAAAAGGTTTCTATAAAGTTCTGACAGTGTTGTACCTTGTGTCACTTTCAGCTCTCTTCATTTAATATGCTGCAGTCTTTGCTTAAATTAAGCCCTGTCTTGATGTAGACGTTGCAGCAAATCAGTTTGAACTTGATTAAACCATTCCTCGTATAATCTCAAGGTCAAACTGGTATCTGGGTGGTTCTGTTCTCTGAGCTGGTTGATGATCTCACCCAGCTGGTCTCTGAGCTGGTCTCAACCAGCTGGTTGCTTCTTCATCCCACTGTACTGCTTTTTAAGACTGAACTGAGCATGATCTTGCTTCAAGCTGGTGAACCAGCTTGGGTCTCCTCTGTGATCTGGTTGTCCTTTGCTGGACCAGTTCGGGCGTCCCCTCTCTGAACCAGCTAAGTTGTCCTATGCTATACCAGCTTGGGCTTTGCCTTACTGTTCTAGCTTGGATATCATCTACTGTACCAGCTCGGACGTCCCCTTGCTGTTCTAGATTTGGACATCCTCTGTGGACCAGCTCGGCCGTCCCCTTACTGTTCCAACTTGAACTACTCCTCAATCTGCACTACTATCTGCTCTCAATCAATCTGCTATCAGTGCTTTGTTCCAACTTGCTGCTGAGCTGCTACATTTCTCTTCATTCAGCTCGCTTCGATCTCTGTATCAGCTCACTTCCGTTGTAGGTTCATAATCCGATTGGGAAACCAAGTATGAAATATGCAAGGTTCGGGATGAACTTGCATATTTTTGCATGAGACCGGTGCTACCCCCTCCGAAACGGTCCAACGAGTAAGACTCACCACTACGTCGTGACGTAAGCTGTTTTTTGGCCAAATTCCTTCGTTTAGGCCTCCGAAATCGCGTTTGTATGTTTCAGGTCAACCTGCGCATTTAAGTTAAATCGTTGGTAAAATAATAGCAGGATTTTTGTTAATCAAAAATAAGATTCTGATATGTAAACACAGATCCAATTCCATATGATTCAATGATTTTTTTAAAATTTAATCTCTTTCATTTCAAACTCACATACAACTATTCATATCCAATTTTATCACTATAGCCAAATTATTTCTTATTTATTCTCTTTCATTTCAATTCTTTTGCACATATAAAAACGATTGTAAATTGAATTCAACTTGACATAGGTTTGGTAGTCCGATTGAGAGATTCCAAATATCCAAATCTAATAGATAGCTAAGCCCTTTGTTGGAGACAATATGCAGCAATAGTAAGATTTTGGCCTCCAAAATCTGATATAAAACTAATCAAGAATCCCAAAGGAATAATTTATATATATGTTGTACTTTTCTATGTACTCGTGGTATTATATGGACAAAATTAGGTATTGTTTATCTCGATTTTGGAATTTTTCGGTCAAATTAAGTACTTGAAAATATTCTAAGGTGAAGTTGGGAACATAATATACAAGAAAAAATTCACAATTACAGTAATAGCTCAAATAGTGCATACACAGACTAGATCAGAAATTACAATACTAATATAATGGTTATTTTCATACGAATTGAAACTGAATACACAAGTATTCAGAAACACGTGTGATCAAAGTAATGAAATTTCTCAAAAGTCATTTTTCTAAGTGATTACTTGGTACACAAAATATAACATTGTACAAAGTATTTAGTCATTTGACAGCCACATTATCTGCCAAAATACGAATTTCTACAAATATTTGGTCAACTAGAACTCGCCCTGTTCGTCGCCGGAGTTTATCGTCGTTACCACAATGCTAGTGGATGCGTTGTTCCTTATTTCTTTTCCTTTATGTTTCTTTTTCCCTTTTTCTTTATGTTTTATTTTGTATGTTCATTTCTGTTTTATTTTTTATTATAAATAGGTCAAAAGGATAAAATTTAAGAAATAAAGAGTCAAAACAAATATTTGATTTCTGTGCGGTAAGGGAAAGTGGTGCACATATATTTATATGTACTTAACCCATTATTTGTTTACTTAATTGGGTCTGAAAAATCCATCCTACATTTGAATCCGAATATCGATTGTCAATTGAATTTGGAGGAAATTGCCATCCTTGTCAGTGAAATTTCATTTTGTTGTATAATTCGTCAGTATCTTCTCAATGGTCCAAACTCGAAGGTTTTGCCAAGTTAAAAAACATATTTATAATATAGAATTCCATTAATTTGCTAAGTTCATGGAGCCCCATATTTATATAAGAGCCGTTATGCATAGGCCTTTAAAGATATGTTGGTCTCTCAAAAAAGAAATATTGGCCCATTATTTGTAAGATCATAAGAATAAGAAATTAAAATGGCAGTAGTCAATGATTCTTGCCACATATAAAATTAAACACGATGGTAGTAATTTTATTGATTTATAATAATTCATCCAAACTGTGTGCACATCCCTCTATTCAAATGAAGTAATTATTCACTAAAAAATTATAAAATGAGAATACTTTATGTGTGGGCAGGTCTGGGATTTAACCCAAGCTGATTTCTCCAATTTTATTGTTTATATATGTGAAAAATATGTAAAGAGACATGGCCCATGTGTGCCCCATGTCTTTCCTGAAGCCAGCCCAATTTCCAGCCCACCCTGTTACACGGGCCTAGTTTCACCCCTGCCTGGATCATGAATAAACCAGTTCAGTCGATAAATCGGTTTCACCGATTCGTTGAACACCTAATATACTATATAGTTGTTATATGAGTAGTATTATAAACCCCTAAATTCTGTGCGACCCATAAAAAATTTACTTTCCTAAATGTGTTTGTTCACCTAATAGTTTTATTGGGTAGGTCGCATTAACCCGTAAACTTATCTAATATTTTGTTGGACTGAAGTCCAAAGTAGATGATCAGAATTTAATTTGTAGAATCATATTATTTTAATTTCAATTTTTTCAATGGATTTGTTCGAAACGTACCAAGTTTATACGTGATGGATGTGATATAATTTGATACTTTGATGGAAACCCAATGACTTTTTTTTTATATGACAAGTCAAGTTTAAAACTTATCTTCCTATAGTGTAATTTATATATTTGGTATCTTTAATCCAATTCTAGAACATAAGAAACACTTTGGTATCTTTATACCAACTAAAATTAAACAGTTTGGGAAGAAAAGATTAAAATTAAAAACAAAAGATACCCACTAGAAATATAATTTAACAAAATAAATAGACAAAAATAGGTGACAAAATTTCAAATATTATTCTTTTTCCCATGAGGTATCTTTAATTTGAAGTTTGTATTGTATTAAACTAAAATTCAAGAAACAGTCAACGAGATCAATGAAGAGATCCCTTGAGCAAAAGGCACACGTGGGAAGAATATAAATGCACGACCTCTGCATTACGCCATTTTCGAACCGAATATCCCACTCCCCTTCCAAAATTCAACCGAAAAAATCTGCGAATATGGAAGATTCGGAGATCAGCAGCGGCAGCTTGGACGGCGCGTACAAGCCACTGCCGCATTTTTACCTTGCTTTCATGGTCATTTGGTTCTTCTCCGCCTTGTTTTGGACCTTCAACACTTACAAAAACCGCCACTTTCAGGTCATTTGATCAGTTAACACTGCGTGCTTTTGAGTTTGATTTCAAGTGGGGTTGGCAAGTTATGGTATAGCTGTATGAATAAATTTGGTTCATCTTCTGCTTGTTCTTGTTTCTGCACCAAACGTTTCCTTTTTGTTCCTGCTTAATTTTCTGTTTTTCTGTTTGATATCAACTGGGATTTTGCTCCCGTGAATTCTTTGATCATTGCCATGATATTTGCTACAAACTACAAAAAAATTCCAGATTTTTCTCAAACTTCTTTGCTGCTCTTGTTTCTGGGATTAAATGTACTGTGCCTCACTGTACTTCTTCTTCTTTGTTCTGTTCCAAGTTTGATGATTTTCATAACTTCTAGAATACGCAAACAAAAAAAGGAAAAGATTTATGGTTTTGAATATGAAGCTATATTATGTGGTTTGTGATTTTCTTGTTACTCCCTTCTTTTAAATACTCAGAATAACACTTTTTTCCTTTTCACTTGAGCTCCTGGTTTTCCATTTCATTCGTTGGGTATTTAAACTGTCAAATTTTGGTGGTTTGCAAGATCTCCAAGATAATACAAAGCAATATGGCAACTATCAGCACATTCAGGAATCCGTATATGATTATGTTTTCTAGTTTTTTTTTCAATCTTTAGTTAAGAGGCTAAATTTCCATTGCTTGTGTTGTTAATTCGCTATTATTTGTTTTATTTACTAGAGCAGTCAAGTACTTTGCAGTGGGCGCTTGCAACCGTTCCCGCGATTAAAGCTTTGCAACTTCTATTATCATTTCTGTTCTGGTATGTCATTTCCTTTGGTAATAATTATTTATATTAACTTATTTCCACTGTTGAAATAAAAGAATTTTCATCCAACAGCTCTTATTGGATGAAAATATGATCAACTTTCATGGTTTTCATCAAACGTCCAATACCACATTCTTAACAACTATTTTGTGGGAACTCTGAATTCTTTTCTTTTCTCGTTATCACAGATGATTAATATTATGCAACTTATCGCGTTGTTGTTACGATTTTCTTGTTTCAGGTATTCATGTCTATACTCAAATATTTGCTCGTTATGGTTGTCCTTTGGGGTATATATAACCGGAATTCTTTTCCAAACTGCCACTTTCATATCATTCTCCCTCATTTCACATGGCTACCGCATCCTATGCTGTCGTCTTTCACTATCCGAACGCCGGATAGTGTGTGGCCTCGGTTGTGTTTTGTATTTGACTCTTGTTGGTCATAGAGCTTCTATACCATACTTCTCCGTAAGTTTTCGCTACCTGTCAATCTCATGGAATATGGCGATTGCCAAATATGTTGTGTTGTCTTGTGTTGGAGTTTGATTTGCCATACAATTTAGAAACTTCGAAGTGTACCATTACTTATCAACCTCGCGCAAATGAATACTTATTCGTAGCATCGCGATGAATGAGAAAGCAGTTTGAGGTTTAAAATTCATTCAATCTGTGTCTTTTACAGGTTATCTTGTTTCTAGATTATTTGGTTATCTTCTATGTGATATTTCACCGTGTATCACAAAATCTACAAGCTCTTAGAGAACAGTTGAATTTCATAGAGTGTGAAGATGTCCAGGCGATGCACGATGCAGTTCATATGAAATTTGTCATGTTAAAGTATGTGTGTTCAGCTGTTGTCTTTCGAATTCGTGTGAAACAACTTCATTCGTTGCAGAGATATCCCAGATTGGTAACCTATTCTAATTGGTGTTGTTTCAACTTTTGCATTTGTTCAGGAAATTTCAAGTTGCAATGCACTGTGTTGCAGTGTTGGAACTCGCGGTATATATATCTTTATAACATATTCATACCAATTCAAGAAAAAGGAGGACTTGTATAGGCATATTCATAAGTTGTATGTGCAATAATTTCTTGTTTTGGGTTCTTATTTTTAGATTTTTATCAACACCGACCATTCACTAGAAAATTATTGGATTCGGTTGCTGGTTCGGGAGTGGGCGCAGTACTTCCTCCTCACGTACATCGGGTATGTACAAATACAGAAATCCCAGATTGGAACCGAAAAAATTTCGTGTCCTTTGCCCTTTTGCAGTTAACAAGGATTGTTCTTTCCTATCACAGATGGATATTTAGGCCTCAAGAAATGGCATCTCATTTCTCATTGATGCCTATTCTGAAGTCCACCATCGAGACGATTGCGCCTCCCATTTACAGCATTGTAAGTTCACCTTGTCGTCGTACTAATCGAAGGCCATCTTTCACGCACAAAACATTGGTTACTATAGTAGCTAGCCCTCAAATTTCTAGTCGTTAAACGAGCAAAAACCGCAGGAAATGGATGCTGAAACATTTAAAGAATTCGCTAGTCATGAATGGCACATAGGAGTGGTAAGATTCAATCTCTTGTTTAGCTTCTCAAGTCTTATCGACTTAACGGCTGATGCAAATTTACGTATGATTTTTATCCTTTTTCCGTAGCCAACTTTGTCGTCCCACAAGGGAAGAAGCTTAGAAGATTCAGTTATTGTCATGATTCAGCACCCTCGTGCATACAATCTGCCATCCCTCTCCAACAAAGGAAGCCCTGTTGTGGCCCCAACATTCATCCCGGCTTCATTTTCGGAGTACCGGAGTAATCCGATACAAGAGCAGTGTTCAATTCTGTTGGAATAGTTGGTGCATGTCATTCTCAAGATCTGATTCTACCATTCTGCCAGTGTTGATTGATGAGAATTGGTAGTGGATTATTCTGCGATTGTCCGTCCTAACCATGACGATTCGAGATCGATTCTTTGTTTTTTTTTTTTGCGGATTTGTACATGGACAGTAGATTGGTGGAAAACGTAGATTCTTGCTTGTTTGCTTGTTTGTGCTGTGATACTGGAGTGTCGTATACTGCCCTTGCTTCTGTTTACCATAGAGGTGCCAGCAAAATGAACTCACCTCATAAATGATTTCAAGTCTTACTATAACAAATTTTTGCCATCAAATAAATTTTTAGATACTCAATAGTGTAAAATATATGGATATTAAACTATATTGATACCTTTGTTGAAGAAGTTTCCAACGCTAATATTCAAACTTGTTTAACTTTGGTTAGAATTGCACTTATGTTGGGATTGTCCCTCCTCGCAGAGTCTGCAATATGGCTCCAAAAGAGCGATAATAGTGACAAAGTTGAGGTTAAGCTTCCGGATTTACAAGCTGCACGTTAACAATGGATTAAAAAGAAATAAACATACAAAATTTAAGAATAATCAATGTTAGAATTTTATTATTTTATATAATTATTTCGGTTAGGGTTAACGTTAAAGGTTAAATTTTTTTACATAAATATAAAAATCAACTTAAAATTAAACAAATAAATAGAAATCAAGCCGTCTCACCACGTACGAGTTGGTAAGACTTGATGTAATTTGAGATTCTCCTCTCCAAATTCACGGGTTCGATTTTCGTGTGGATCATATTTCCTACTGAAATGTTATGGGGTATGTCATGGGGTCAGCCTATTATATAAGTACTCTCCCTGAGGTCCCTATTGAAATATTATGGGATATATCCTGGGGATCGGCCTGTTATATAAGTACTCTCCCCCAGGTCCCTACTTATTCGTGTATATCCATTGGTTTAAAACTTTTGACCCTGTCAAGGAATCTCCGACCTATACTGGATTTAACCCTCTGCCAGACTAACCTCTCTTAAATAGAAGTCAAACTTAAATTTTTATTTAAAAAGCCTACTCTCAATCACAGTTTTCTCCTTTTTTTTAGTTCATTAGGATCAATAAACCTTAGATTGACTCTGTTTTTCCGTATGTCTCGGATAAAGGGGTAAGTTCTTTATCCTAATTATTTCTGGTGGAGATTCATGTCCAAAGGCTTTGCTCCAAAAAATGTTTTTCTTAATTGGTTCACTTATTTACGCGTTATTATCTGAGACAAGTGTTCACTGGAATTCTGCGAAAATTTCTGGTGTAGAATGTAAATATACTGAGACAAAGTGGGTAGTGGAATTGACTCGAACAATTTGGACAATCATAAAACGAAAAATCCCAAGCTGGAGTAGCTCAGTTGGTTAGAGCGTGTGGCTGTTAACCACAAGGTCGAAGGTTCAAGCCCTTCCTCTAGCGTTAAATTTTTTGCCAAAAAATTTATTTCAAATTCTAATATTTCACTCACCGTTTCAATTTTACAAAATCAATAACTTTCATTTTAAAATAAAAATAAAACTAGGCTCGTATTTATGTATAAATACAAAATACAAACCGCTCATGCATCTATCCAATAGTATAAATAAAATAAAACTAGGTCATTTATATATATGCCAATCGATACACACATGTGAGTATATACAGAGATTCACCTTGCATGAAAAAGCAAAGACACAAAGTCGATATATATGGAGACACAAAGTTCCCTTGCATAAAAATTTAATAAGAGGAACAAAGGTAGATGGACGTAAACATCGATTCCACTCACACTTCAAAGTCACCATCAAACAATATGACCCCCCTCCGACTTCATTTACTGCCCAAGTTGTTTGCATGGGTCGACGTTCATTACTAATGAAGTCCTTTTTTCTGATGAAAATAAAATAATGACACTATAGTATTTTATGAGTTAAATTGTTTTACAAAAATATCATGATTAACCATAACAAAGCCGTCAAACATCAGCATGCTAGTAGATTGATACCGCCAAATTTATTCTTTCTTACAAGTTATAAGACACATCCACGACTAATAAAGATCCTAGCTAGTCGAATGTTTCCTTTGCTAAAGGGTAACCACTGATCAAATCAAGTCAGCTCGAAATACTCGCGAGCATTTTGGAAAGCATCCCGAGTACTGGGGCTAGTAGCATAATGCACCCGCCACACTTTTAGCACTCCGTCGAGACTCCCACTGCACACCGTGCAACCATCCTCGGTGTTCTCGTCCGTCAAATGTCCCGATAACACGGTAACACACCTCACTGGTCCCCTATGGCCCTGCAACACCGCGATAGAGCTATGCTGGCCATTCAGCTCCCTCGTCCAAACCCGGCAGGTCGAATCCGCGGAGCCGCTGACCACATAGTTCGCGGCGTTAGCCAAGCACATGACGGCGTGAGTGTGCCCCAACAAAGCCCCTCCGTATTGCAGCTGTCCCGTGAACCAACCCTTCAACCAATAATGCACGTACCCATCGCTGCACCCTCCGTACAGCACCCTCCCGTCGGAGCTCAAAGCTACAGTCTTCACGGGGGAGTTCTTCGCCGGAAGGGTCACGGTGAGCGAATGGGGACGATCGCCGCTGCAGAAGTTGCGCCTCCACACTCTCACCGTGGCATCGTCGGAGGCGGTGTAAAGCACCCCGTCGTCGGCCACCGCGACCGCGTTTATGGGTTCTAGGTGCGCTTGGATGGTCTCGATGCACTTGAAATCTGAAATTCTCCATACTTTCACAGTTTTGTCAACAGATGCCGAGTATAATACATCATCTGTTACATTGATAGCTAGCGACGTTATTGGTCCCATGTGCTTTATCTGCAAAAAATTTAGTATTTATAAAAAATTAACAGTGTTACACTATTCACATTCTGTTCCGTAAATTGAAACATTAATCTCAAGGGGGATGAAGAAGCTAGCTAGGTCTGCCATATATCAAGAGTGTACACGTACATGGACTAAAAGCATGCAACTTTTTAATGAGGTTGGTAAGTCATAAATAAGAACTAGATATACATACGTCATAATTCTTAAATAGTTGGACATTATTTTGCATAGAAAACTACTTAGTCGAATAATTAATATGGATGCTCAACTAACATTTATTTTACCATTATTGCAGGTTGGGCCCATTCATAAAGAATTGGAAAGGAGTTGGAGATAATTAAATATGTTGTGTTATTAAAAGATAAAATATGGACTTTTGAAAATCTTTTATAAAAAATATTTATTTTGTAGGAAACAATTGTGACATTCTTTTACTAGACTTTAGCACACGAACTGCACGCCAAAAATAGTAGGTTATACAGTTATAAAAACTTTTGGATAATTTGGTATTTTATTAACTTACAACACAAAGTAAAGTGAAAAGGTGTTATATTAAAAGTAAATAAGTGTTCAGACTGTATTAAAATATTGATAAATAATTATTTCCTCCTATAAATGAGCACTTATAATAATATTATAAAATTTTAAAATGTAATATGGATATATGCTCTCTCAAGACTAAGTTAAAGATTGAAGTAGCAATGCCAGTTAATCAATGACATATTTAATTATTACCATTTTATTTCCTCCGACGATATAGCTCCGGACATAACTTCCCGCAGTGGGAACCGTCGCAATCCTCACGTGTCTGACCACCCCTTCCCACGTTCGGCGCCAAACCCTAATCCTGCAGTCCGCATACGCCGCGTAAACCCTGTCATTGGACACCTGCAGCGCCACCACCATGCTCGTCTTCGTCTTCAGCAGCCCGCACTCCGTGAACTCCGGCAGCTTCCAAACCCGCACCGCATTCCCCTGAGAACCCGTGTACACTACACCGTTCGCGGCGGCGATGCACAGTATCTGGCCGTCTTTCTTCAAGACCGAGGATATGCAGCGGTAGGTCCCGGCGCAGGCCGTGTCATTCTTGGAGGAGTACTCGGGGCTGAACGATATGCGCGGCGTGGGAGGCTGAGAGTACTGGTGTAGGCTCAGTGACAGCGAGGCGGCTGTGGTAGAGCTCAGCCGTGGGGGGAGGCACAGTGGTTCGGTGATCGATGGTTCTTTGGTGGAGACGCTGCGGGGGAATTGAGCATTGTCTCTCATGGCGAAGGATGGTGAACTGGGGAACTCTTCCAGGGTTCCTGCCATTTTCATCTGCTTCTGAATATAATCGTACATATAAACATCAGCATATATATATATATACACACACAAACACATACACACACTGAGGTATAAATGTGTGGGGAAGAATATTAATGGTGGAAGAGAGATCGGGACAAATAGAGTAAATGGTAATGGTAAAAATTGAATGGTGTTGCACTTGATAATTATTGTTATTGGTAAAATCTGAATAAATGAGAGGACAGTCTCGCATAGGCATAGCTGTCCAGCAAGATTGAATGTATTGGTAGTCTTTAGCTAGACTACTTTATTCAAGCAAGATTGTATGTATTCTCCAGTATTTAGTGTTGCATACATTTTTATGGAGATGCACAAAGTTAGAATCTTTATAATTTTGATGTTATATATATATATCAATGTGAACAATCCCACCTGCATATGTGTCATACCTTAATTGTAACACGCTGTGTGGGTGCTGAGATGTTCAGCCGAACATCTCATGAAATTGCTACGATTTTCATGAGACGTTCGGCTGAACATCTCAGGCGCCCACACAGGCGCCCATAATATCGGCACTATATATATATACATATATATCTATATATATAAAAGTAGAATAGTTGGCAAAAAGAATAGATGATTTTTTCACCTAAACTTTGTTTCTAAAAATAGTATAGGAACATCGTATATATATATATATATATATTCTTTATTGTTCAATATTGTCAAATTCAAGTTTCAGCTCTTAAAAAGAATGGAATCGGGAACCCTAAAAATGTCACCTTATGATACTATATTATCAGCGTTTGTATGAAGTTTTGTTTTGTGTAAGAATTTGATTTGGGAAGGGCTTTGAAAAGTGAATTTCATATTACATTCATCTTCATGTTTCAATTTCATCTAGTTGCATTTGCATAAGTTGGTAAGACCTGGGATGATGTAGGAGTAACTTCCCCGGCTTCACGGGTTCGATTCTCGTGTGGAGCATATTCCCCACTGAAATATTGTGGGGTATGCTCTGGGAGTTAGTCCGTTATATGGGCTCTCTTCCTCGGGTCTCTGCCTACTCGTGCATATACCTCGATTTACCAACCTGTATGGGCCAAGGGGCCTCTGATGTAGGGGTTAGCCCATTAATGAGTTAATTTTTTAATAAAAAAAAGTAATTTGATACATTGAAAACAATCCTAACGGAAATTCATTAAGACTATCAAATGTATTTGAAATGCATATCCTGAAATCCTCTTCTACGCGCAAGCTAAACATTGATTACTGATTAATGTTTTTTCCAAAAAAAAAACTTTTGAAAAAAATTATTTTATATATCGTTTAAAGAATATTCATCTGTATATATGACTGGCCAATACCTTCACATTGAATAAAAATATTCTCCCTAATATACTTGAAATTTTTTTATATGTATGAAATATGCTTGTAATTTATTACTCTACGTATTAGAGGGTTTGAAAATCTTCCACATAATAAATGACAACGTGTTTAATCTTGGTTATTAGGTTGTATTAGTGATAGAAATAGGAATCAAAATGGAGAGATATTGTGATTCAATTGGACATTATTACTCACGAATGCATGCGGGCATTAACTTTTAGATTTATTGTGTATTTTGATTACGTATGCCTACATTAATGATGACTCCTATAATTGGTTAGACTTAGATCTAATCAACTTGTTATTAAATATTAATACATTGGTGAACCACTATGGTGGTGGATGTTAATTGTATTGATTAGTGTTTCTCTGTTGGAGGCATTTTGTATTGATTAGTATGACCTATTATAAGTCAGATTTAAATAAGTTACGCAAGGAAATATATTTAAAGGTTATAAACGTGTGTTATTTTGGATAACATAAAAACAATTGAAGTTTAATGTGTTATACGTGCATATATATTTATAATAACAATTAATTAAAGCATTACTTTTTGGTTACATCATCAAAATATATTTAATATAAGATCTTTTAGATTATCATGATTTTAAAAAATACAATAAAATAAAAAAATAATAATAAAACTTCTATGTATTTTCCCATCAAATACTGCCATTATCAGGACATGAGAAATATAATAAGATTTGTGGAAATATTTTACCATTAAGAATGAAATTAAAATACTTAGTAATAAGTAAGCCAGGTAACGATGGTCTAATTTTTCTGAAGAAAAAAAGTTACACATTGTCATATAAAATATAAATATATTAATATTTCAATTTGTGAAGATCTTTCTTAAGCAGATAGCTAGATGCCCTCAAACACCAACGCATGTGGTACATATATATATATGTACTCACAGAAGGTACCCACAGTATCAGCCCTATTTTGGTTACCACATATTTTTGGTTACCAATTAATATTATGAATAATAACGGGTTTATCTCTCAATTTAGCTTCAATATGATTTCATTAAGTGCTTTTATCATTGTATTGAAGTAAATAAAAATTAATTGTCATATCAAATATTAATTTTATACATCACAAACCCAAGGATGACTAGGATTAATTTACATGTTCTTGAATGATCGATATACAGAAACTTTTATATTATGATATGTGCTTTCTGTTATTTGGTATATTCAATAGTCTTCTGCCTCTAATGCATTTCTTGGTCTTGCTACCATAATTAGCTGCTTTCAAAGAGGCAATAAAAAATGGCCGGGAAAGTCACAGTCATTGTGTATTAATGACGAAATTTGTATGTTTCGAGTAGATAATTTTGTCCCAGATAAAATGTTTCTATTGTGCAGTATGCTTTGTTCCTATCACAAATTTGCATCTGATGCAATGATCATGTCAACTTGTGCATTTGGTGGAAAGTTCAAGTTTATATGCAGTTTTTGTTCCCATTTTGTTTGTTATATATCCTTTGCCAAAAGGCAGACCGAAACATAGAACAACTGTGGAATGAATTAACAATGATTTCTTCAAAGGTCTCATGGAGTTGCTTGTACTTCAGATTTGGCATTTAGTCTGCCTGATGTGCATTTGTCCTGTTCGTGTGAGGACTTGTAAATACATGGAAATAGGTGAAGCTGTATGCAAGGGTGATCCAGCGTCCATCATTTTCAGGTTTGGCCATTTTGTTTTCAAGTAAGCTGACTGACCATTGTAGTATTCAATCTAGTTCGACTTGTCGTAGTCGGACCAGATGTGAGTACGTAAACTCAGTGTGTTCATTATCTCGACAAAGGTATGTGTGTTCGCGAACCAACTACATGAACCAACTTATTTCTGAAGGAATTCCAACTCGAGTTGTTAGTTCAACAAGAAGAGAGGTTGAATTGGACAAACGACCATCTAAAGAGCAACTCTAGAGTTTCCTGTAATGTAATCTTCATTTAAAGTAATGGGATTGCACAAAAGTACGAAGTGCCACTGAATTCAGAAAGCATATAGAGAATTCTGGAAATTGCACTAAAACGAAAACAGAAGCAGATTCTTATCACCAGTTTCTAGTTTACATTGTCACTCATCGCAAATACATATTCCAACATATTACTGGAAACCATTACCGTTGCACACTTCCACATCCTTAGAGGAATACTGCACATATGCTACATTTGAACACCAAAAAAGAAGATTAAATCCTTCTGGATTTCAGACAACTCTGCTCTAGTTTTGGCTTTTGCACTTCTGCATCGTCCTTGGAGCTGTAACCGATATGATAATCAATGCATTTGTCTGGTGCAAGTGTTGTTTTAAATTCAAATTTCATCATGCTTTTGTAAAGACATGAATCACATAACTAAGGATGAATCTGAGTCATACCAAGTCCGATTGCGTCAGAGCTTTTCATGATCCTTAATCTCTTGCATGAATCTGTGAACATCCTGAAACACACCGCCGACAAATAGAATTTAAAGATGTATCGAACAACTATTAATTTAGTACCAGAGGTAGATTTGTATATAATAAGTTGTAAAATTTTTATTGAGAAGATTGCATATCCAGCTTTGGGATATTGATCCTAATGTAAACACCACATCAATTCAAGTTAAGAACTGCAACTCACTCCCATGGAACATCGCCAACGAGCATCCAGTCACCATCTTTATCTTCGTATGTGAGCACATATTCAGAGCCATGGAGAAGATCCTTCAAGCAACTCTCAGTAAGACGCTCTCGTCCAGATAGCCCACGACCATATTGCCCTATTAACAAATCATGCCAAAAGGCGGGGAAAATAAATAGCGGACTAAAAATGCACATTTCAAACCTAAGTGGTCAAAAAACTATCTGAGCTGATTGAAGGATATAATCACACACAGTCACACATGCTTGCAAACACGCATAAGCTCGATGTTGTACAGCAAATGTGTCATATAAGACCCAATCCTACGTACTGCAACTGTAAATATCGTAATATCTTGTCCAACATTTGATCATTAGAGAAGTGTATAGAGTTTTAAAAATTATGCGACTCGTGTTAATCATTTTCCTAAAGCGACATGTGGATGACGAAAAATTGTTACTGGAACTCATAGGTTAGAGTCTGGCTTGCATGGCATATGATCTGGAAGGGAGAGAGTACCTATAGTAAAACAACTAAACATCTTCTCAAGAGCAGAAGACACTTCTGCATAGCCACTGTAAATTTTGAGATCGATTTTCCTCAAATATGGAGCTCCATCCATGCTGACCTTGACATAAAGGCAGCCTGATCCCGACTTCCCCATAACATCACTGTTTTTTGATGAATTAGAGGCGAGTGTGTTCTTTCGAAATGATCGAATTGGTGGCCATCCAACTATTTGTGCCCTGTTGAATATAAGATGATCAAACCCATTCCAAGGAGAAAGAACAATATCAAAATTTCAAGAAGAAAAGCTCCTCAAGAAAACAGATCAGATTACAACCGAGTAACAAAATATCACCTTTCTTGAATCTGTGAACAAGATGAACTAAAGATACCATTCATATTATTTTTTCAACTAATATTATCCCTGTCGCAAGATACACGAGATTTCTACTATTTCAACATAAACGTGGTATAAACGAGACTTCAAGTCAAAGTTGTTCACAAGTTACACTAAAAAAAGCGTTATTTCCTCAGGCCATGAACAAAGTAAAGAGGTAATATGCTATCCAAACAAAATTTAGCTCGTTTTTAGCTGTAAAGAGCATACAAAACTAGCATGCCATAATCATTAAAAAAAAGGAATATTTCTCAATCCCAATTTAAAAACTCACTTTGAAGCAGGGGCAGTAGCACCATTTTCATTCTTCTTCTCCTCAACAGGCTTTACAGGGGTAATACTCCCAATCTCCTTCACAGAATTCAAGCAAGACTGCATATTACTGACATTTTTGGAGCCACCATTCATTCCTCTAGGAGAAAACAAAACATCATTTTTCACAAAATCAACCTCAGATACACGATTGACACACAAACCCCATTTCTCACAACCAAAAATAGCATCCGGAAACCCCCTCTTTGCACCCGAAACAAAACCTTTCAAATTACCCTCATCCTTCAAATCTGTCCCAAAAAGAGAGACTCCATTTTCAAACTTTCTTTGAGGGGACTTCGAGCCTGGCAAGCCAAGCCTCAGCTCCGTTTCTTTTAGGTTTAAAAGCCCACGTTTTTCCTCATTCACTGCTGAAACGTGAGAGGAAGGACAAGAAGATGAGAGCTTATCAGAGCTCTTCTCCAATGGTGGAGGAGGCTCAGACAAGCCTATGTAATCATGCTCTTGAGGTGTTGACATGAAATGGAAAATTACAAAATTCTTGCAAAAGATGACAACTTTACAAGAAAAATGTTCGGCGAACGAGAAAGAGAGCAGCCTCGGTAGAGCTTCTTGATGTTGGGCACACAAAAAGACCTCACTTGTATATGTTGATGCAGAAACAGAAACTTCTTTGGCCTTTCTGAAACTTTTGCCTTTGTATGCTGCACAATCATTTGATTATATAATATTTTGAGATATAATTATATAGAATAAAGTAAAAACAACAGTAGCTGGCAACAGAAAATTAGAATTGTTTTATCCCATTAGAACATATCTCATCCTTCGACTTTATGATATCAAAACAATAGACTATTGTATCATTAAAGTTAACAAGTTATAAAATCGGTAATTTGGATTTTGGATATAAACTAGTTTTTCCTATGTCACTCATGCAACCACCGTATGCACATTTTATCATTCCTACGGTTGTCATATAACTACCATCTACATATTATATCGTTTTCTACCGCAGCCATACAAAATCGTGAACATTTTTTCAGGTCAAATCGTATTACCCTTCACTGATTTTTTCCCCATTCTCACATGTTACTTGGAAATTCTTCTTTTTTTCTACCAATGTTTTTCGAAATATAGACTTCTATCTTTGAACAAAATATAACAAATATAAGTTGCTACTCCACATGCTAAAGTACAAAGACCAGAATCAATCATGGATCTATAATCAACACTGATCCATTTATCTATTCAACAACAATTTTTTGAAAATTATGGACTAACTGTTAGAACAAAAAAAAAGAAAAAAACGTGTGTAATGGCAGCATTAAGTAATATAATGGCTAACTAAGACAAATTATGGCCATTAAGGCCTTAATCACCTCACCTTACCTTACCCTCAACCTCCATTCTCCCCAATAAATACCCATCTTGGCCTAAGAGTTTCATTTCACACAAATTTTTTTTAAGATTTCTTCAATCATAGAGTGAAGGAGCTACTAAAATATTGTCCAAGTTCTGCCAAGTTTCTGAAAGAGTTAAAAGTAAGTGGGCTTTTTTTATGTATTCATCCTAAATTATATAATTGTTCATGCTATATTATGTTCTGGAATTATCATTCGAGCACTTGTTTCGTGTCAAATGCGTGTTATGATTAATGTTATGCATGCAAGTAATCTTTGCTCTGTCTTCGTGCTGATATGAATCGAATTGGTACGAGATACAGATTTCTGCACTCTGAATCATATGATATGATTAAGGTATCGTCCCCTTAGAGGAGTAAAATTAGGGTCTGATTAGTAGTACTCAGAATTCTGCATTCGTAAGCACTATGTGATTAAGATTTCGCCCCCTTATAGCAGTAAAAATTAGGGACTTATTAGTAAACCATGAAAGTCGAGGAATATCAGTGTTACTCGTTCTCTTATCTGTTCAGTGTTTTTGAAATGTTTCCAAGTTCAGATCAGTTTATATGTCTGTATATTCTTGTTATGCTCGAATAATTGAATAAGACATGTTTTAGGGCTGGTTAATACATTTAATTTTTGTTCTTTCGTTTCAGCATTTCTGTTATTCGTGTTGTAAAGACAACGCGAATAAATCGACGTGAGGTTGACTATGAGTGGGAAGAAATCGTTAGAGAGAAGTAGATAACTCGGGAAGAATCGGGGAAGCGTGAACACTACTCTGAAAATGGGATGAAAAGAGTTACCACAAAATAAGTTTCTATAGAATTAATACACAATAATCATTTATCTTCACAAATGTCTTTGCAACGGATTTATTTTCAATTCTCCCAAATAAAATACCACAGAGTGATGTAAAAGGTCTGAGCTGCACGGACTGAACGATAGAGAAAGAAGGGAGAAAAGGGCAGCGGTAGGGGAGGGAATATAGCGATGACTCAAGACAGTAAAAACCCAAAAGATGAAACAAAAAAATTGAAGTAGAGAAAATGAAATTTCTCTGCAAATATATTTTCTGTTTCAGAATCTCAACATGCAACAACAAACATTCCTGTCATTTAATTTACAACCCGAGTCATCCGTCGTTATCATCATTTCAAGTGAAGAGATTCCTTTATTTTTCTGGGTTTTTCCTTTTCTTTAGAGAAACATAATATAATTTCTTGAAGAATATATATTTGCATTTACACACTCAAGTTCTTTGATAATAATTTAATACAGTCCTATGGCAAGATAGGTTCAATATCCTTTTAGTCTTGGTTTTAAATTCCAGGCTCTATAAGATATTATCAGATTAGATTAATTTAAGAGCTCACACTCATTATAGCAAAAAAAAAACCTATGATTATATTTAAAATCAAGGACTCCGGATTAGACTTAAACTACGGACACGGATTCCATATCCATCCCCTATGATTCATATGTAAATATATTTAAACTCAGATGCCTTGAAATCAAGGCTAGTCCCCCAAGTTTTGGGACAGTGACCTAACAAATTCATCCATTTTCACAAGTAGAAGTTATTTATAAAAAGTTATGCCATGAAAAAAATTTGGGAAAATGCTCTTAAATTCGTGGGAAATTGAAAAGGTGCTTTTTCTTTTCTTCCAAAAATATGTTTTCTAGAAAACAGACGAAAAACACAGAACCCTGGCGAAAATGAGAGAGAGGTGCATGAAGGAACAAAAGCTTGATTGTGTGTACAACAAAATCAAATTTTTATCAGAAATGTCCCTGTCTCGAATATCGCAATATGTACGTATAAATTTAAATTAGTAGCAAACGTTTGATTATAATTTGAAATAAAATAAATATGGATCACAATAGTTTAATAAACCACACATAAAGAATTTGATAAATAAAAGTAAAATACGCATGCTAACTTAGTTTAGGTCCCGTATAAATGGAGACTGATTTGATCACCAAATATAATCGACTAATACACTCCCATCAAAGCTTACTACACTTAAAATTTTTCATGTTCAAAATTAAAATATTTTACAAATATAACATTTAATGCACACATAATATAAAGAAATTGGGGATGGGACAAAAATTTTTACAGTAAGAAAACAACAATATCTTTCTATACTTTTTCTGACTCTTATTTTTTTAACCCCTCAATTATTTTTCTTCACCAATTGTCGACTCTTTACACATCTACTGTAATTATTATTACACAAGCGTGCGGATCGAATCAAACGGTCGCAGGTCAAACAGAGTAATTGACCTTTTTCATCGCGATTTATACCAATTTTGATAAAAAATTTGAACATGATCGATTCGTTTATACTTCAATTCATCTCGTTTGACTCATGTAGAGTAATCCCTTATGTAAATAATATTTTTGATACTATTTGGTTATTATTTTTGTTGATCTATTCAGAACTTTTTAAGACATACATCAGATATTCATCCTCCGTATATGTGACCAATTTCATGTCATTCAACTATTCTATCGATCTTTTGTCATAGTTTCTTCCTAAATTTTTCACGTCCTTTTGATATATATGCATTGTGGTTAGTGTGAATCCGAGTGATGATACAATATATTGGGGTTAACATGTGTGTCCTTATGCTACCAAATCATGAGTTACTAACAAATCGATTGTGTCAAGAACTGAATCAGGTTACAAATCATTATATGAGGGATCATTTTGGTACAAAAATAAACAGAATGGATTAAATTGGGAAAACAACTATACTGTAAGTCTGTAAGGACTAAATTGAGTATTAACTTTTCTTGTTCATTGTTGTTTTTCTTAGGAAAAATACAGTTAATTATGGTATTTTTATTGTTTTGAAACAGGTTTTACGGTTTTATTATTTTTTAAAAGATTTTTTATTTCAGTTTTATTTTTTCTCATAAAAAAACCATATTTTTACATTATAAAAATTATCGGATTTGCTTAAAATACTGAACATGTTTTATTCCAAAATAAACAAATAAGGGATTCGTTGCACGTCCAGATGTCATGATTCGAAGTCAAGATGATGTTGATGTAACATGTACAACATTATATTTCCAAAAAAATTTCAAACTTTTATATGGTTAAGAAATTATAACTCGCTAATATCTTTATCAAATTTTGAATGGTGATATTCTATCATTTCAATGATTTCAAAATTATAAATCTTGAGAGAAATCGATATTCCTTTTTTTGGTAGATATATTATTGCTTCAAATCTAAAATATTGTGATAGAATTGAGTCTTTGTACTAAAATATAAATGATTACACATTTTGTCTTCAAAATTCAATATGTTCACCACACAATTTTTCCTCCTATTTTTATTAGAGTAGAATGAACAATATACCAGCATTCATTAGAATGAACGCATACAAATTTGAATTTTGTTGGTGTGAATAATATGTATCTAAATATAAATATTAAAACTTGATTGCAAAAAATAATTCATTTTACAGCATGCAATATCAAGTAATATAAGTGCCATTATAATTGTGATCAGCTCATTTGTATCTCAATTTTTTAGATCACACTCTCAAATCCATGTTAATGGGAGAACTTCCTCTTGTTCATAGCTACATCAAACATGAAGACATCAGAGATGTGAGATTAATTACGAAAGTAATATATATACATATATATATATATATATATATATATATTTATATGTATATATAATGAGAAATTCACCAAGACAACAGAAAAAACAGACAAAGACCTAATAAATCCTATATATGCTATGTTGTATGAATGTCACCAAAATAAAACTAAAACATATTTTATTATTTCCTCTTCGCCTTTATGATCTAAAGAATGTAACCAAAAGAAACATGAATTGGGTCTTATCATGTGTGCTTAGATGACTGATACCAAATACACCTCTTCCTCCTCCTACTGATAATGACAAGACAAGTGCGCTTTTCATGTCGCTTTTTTAACTTAATTAAGCAGATCTAGATGGCCTTCGTGAACCTTAATTGATGAGAAAGATGATCAGTTTCTATATGATCAGTTTCTATATAGGTTACCAAATGGCTCGACGCCGATGCCGACCACCTCGAACGTGCATGCATGCGGACATACGGCGTGCTGATCAGGATCGTTGTCGAGATTAACCTTCGAACGGATAATCATTATTAATTAGTGGCACCAAACACTTAACTAATGGATGCTTTGAGCCATGATGAACCTTAATTATGATCTGATCGGAAGGAAGCACGCGTTTGAGTGAAAGCTCCACGCGATTTCCATGACAGATGTATTGACTTGAAGAAAACATTTGGAATAAATATGGGAGTGGAAGTAGCACCTTTGTTACATTCAAAGTCAAATCGCACTCCCTTTTCTTGACTTATAGTTAGTGCCCTCCACAAGCTGTACCACTTTTTTACTATCTTTTTGAAACAAATATCTTTTTAGATAATGTGTTTTCTGAAATAACCCGAAAATTTCAAAATACTATTCAACTAAATTCTTAGCTTATCATATATTTTTATTCTCATTAATAATCAATATCTTGAATTCATAATTAAAATTACACTATAAAGCCATTATTAGCCTAATAATGCCTAATTATGACCATAAAGTGGTGATTAATTGTCATAAAAGGTGACCCTTCGAATTCCCCAACATCTCCTATATATAGTACACTTCAGAGATGAAGAATTCACTCTATAAACATCAAGAAATCTTGGGATATTCGTTCAAGAGGCACCCCATTTCAGAAACAAGAGCTTGAACTTTTGAGCATTCCATCAACAATCTAAAGGTCTACTGTCCGGAACTTATTGACACTGCTCCGTTTCTTAGAATCCGATCTCCACCATCCAGAATTTTCTTCTCTATGTTCTGAATACTAGGTGAAAATCTCATTCCAATCCAACAATTATATTTCTGTAAATCAAATTCGCAAAAATGCTGCACAGATTACATGTGAGTAAACTGCAGCTTCTGTTTATCATCATAAACTGATTTCAAACTACCTTTATTTTCGATTTTCACCGTTCTGATGTTACTTCGTTATGTCCTGCGTATGGTGTCCAAATTTCATTTCAATCCAACGGTTAGAGTTTTGTAAAACTCCTTTTCAATAATTCTGTACAGATTTCATACGAGAAATCTGTAGCTCTTGTCCATTGTTTAGAATTACAAATTTCCTCGAAAGAAGATCTTGACCGTTCAAAAGTTATTTCATTATGTTTCATATATTCTATTCAAATTCTATCATTGATCCAAATGTTAGATTTTACCGAAATACATTTTCAATATTACTGTACTAATTATATACGACAAAAACTATAACTTATATTCACCGTCCCAGTATGGATTCAAATGGCTTAAAAGTCCGATATTTCCCGTTCACAATTTCTTTTTATCCTTTTGTGGACAAGCCAACCAACTTTGTGCTTAATCCGATAGTTTCGTATACCGAAGACGCTTATGAAATATCGGTGATTTTCATAAGTATGCAACGCCTGAAGATCTCTATATTCGTGATCCACTTCAAGTAGCAACCAGATACGGAATCAAGCATTGCCACCATATTTCTCATTGTTTTGAGCAGTAATCATGTAAGTGGGCTTTTGCTATGTATATATTCATTTCAAGTATTATATGATATTCATGCTACGTTTTGTTTTGAATTATCATTCGAGCTTTCGTTTCGTTTCGAGTTCATGCTATGATCCAAGCTCTGTTTTAGCACTAATGTTTCAATCGTAATATGGGTCTACGGAATATTCCGCACCCTGAGTTATGAGGTGTAACTATGCCTCGACCCCTTAGAGGAGTAAAAATTAGGGACTGGTCAGTAAACCATAGAAACGAAGTAATTATCAATGCTACCTGTTCTGCTCTGTTTTAGCACTGATATTTCTATCGTAATATGGGTCTACGAAATATTTCACACTCTGAGTTACTAGGTGTAACTATGGCCTCGACCCCTTAGAGGAGTAAAAATTAGGGAACCATAGAAACGAAGTAACTATCAGTGCTACATGTTCTCTGTGTTATGCTCTGCTCTGTTCTGTTATATGCTCTGTTCCGAATCTGTATATGTATATTTTGTTATGCTCGAATGGTTTCCCCACTTGCTGAGTGTTTACCTTACTTCTCCCACCAGATAAAATGAAGAACATGTTGAAGAGGACGAAAAAGAGATGTTATGGGGCTGGTGAAGACTCAGTATTGGTTAATGTAATTTTCGCTTACGCAAACTTTGATTTTCAACTATAAAGACGATCATTTTGATTATGTAATAGACTAGTTTTGAGCTGCACTATGAGGCTTGATGTTTTGTAATGAATAATTATTAAACATCACCGGTGTTCACGTCCAGACCCGTTCTCAGGGAGTGACATTTTCACTTTTAGGTGTTTGGTTTCGTTCTCATCAGCTCTAATTTTTAGTTTTCATTCTCTCATACTCAGCTTAGAAAAGAAAAACAAAATTGGGTCAGAACCATATGCGCACCTGTGAAGTTATAAAATTTGAAAGGCCCATATGTTGTCAAGTTCTGGCCCAAATAGAGCCCAATCCTTTGACCAAGATTAATTATATCCGATTCTCGAACATGGCGAAGCTTTTCCCAGAAATGGCGGCCGCTGCTGACTCGAAGTGGAGGAACACTGCCCTTCTCGTAATTGACATGCAGGTGTTGTTTTCGTTAACCTTTTTTTTTCTAGTTTCTTTTCCTTGATTGGTTCTTCATTGTTAATCGGAGTTTGAACATGTCGCAGAATGATTTTATTCTGCCCGGTGGTCCGATGCATGTAAAAGGAGGCGAAGCCATTGTCCCGAATGCTATCAAAGCGATTGAGGTTTCTAGAAGCCGTGGCATTCCTGTTATTTGGGTAACTGATAGTTTACATAGGCTGGCCTCTTATCTTGCTGTTCTAGTCTATGGAGAATATGTGTACAAGCTGACGTTGAAATAAGCACACGAGAGTTGATTTTCCGAAATGGGCTTTTTAGAATTTTGAGTTTGGATACGGTTTCTTGTAATTATTTTTAGAGCGATTTCTTGAAGCTTTGGTGAGTGATGAGTTTCTGATCAAAGTAAGGTAGCAAGTTAATTTTTATTATCCCTTTTGAGTTTCCTGCACTTGAAATGATCCATTCCTCGAGATTGAAATTGATTGTGAAATAACTTGTGATAGGTTGTTCGTGAGCATGACCCTTCAGGGAGAGATGTTGAATTATTCCGCCGCCATTTGTACTCTGCTGGAAAACCAAACCGACTTCTAAGGGCAGTAAGGGTGCGGAGCTGGTTGATGGGCTTGAGATCAAAGATAGCGACTATAAGCTGGTGAAGACGCGGTTTAGTGCGTTTTTTAACACCCATCTCCATTCATATCTGCAGGGTGTTGGAGTTAAGAACTTGGTAATCATTGGTAATATGAGTTCTCGTCTCGGTTCTTATATCAAGATTTTGGTTTTTTTTTTTTGTTGTTTGAATGTATAGTAGAAATATTGGAAAAAGATAGTAGAACACATTGTGGGATCCACATAAGTTAGCTGATAGGATTTCATCCACGGCACCTTCGTCCATGGCATGATGCTGGTTGCTCTTTTCTTCTTATCAAGATTATAGTTATCATCTCATTCGTATAAGCAAATACATGTTGGGAAAAACATGGTAGGAAGCCTTTTTTAAAAACTTTATGATAGTAAATGATATCTAATTATATTATAATCTAATTAAATAAAAATCGATCATAAAATATCTTAGTTTGGTTTTCTAACTGTTTGCTTGTAATCCTTTATATTCACAGGTGTCCAAACCCCAAATTGTGTCCGGCAGACTGTCTTCGATGCAGTAGCTTTAGATTATGAAACTGTTACTGTGATTGTTGATGCCACTGCTGCCGCAACTCCTGACATCCATAATGGTATGTAATGCAACTCCTGAAACGGACATAAATATGTGGTGGTTCATGTGTGGATTCTATTTATTGTTCGCTGGATTCATGCTTAGTTCTTGTTGGGCTGTTGAAAACAATAGAGATATCCCTTAGTCCCTTTGATCAATTTTATAATGATTATATAAGAACCTGGAAAATATATATGCTCGCAGAGTGGTGTGTTTGAATGCAATGAGTAACATCTAGCTGCCTGAGAACCTACAGAAGCAGCAATGAATCTTGAAATTTGACAAGTGTGACTTAGATTATTTTCAACGGAAAACTGATTATTTATGAAAATGTCATGCATCAGTTAGATGTTTTCATTTGAATGAAAGGTCCCTACTTTATATAGAAGTGATGGGTGACGAAGAGATGGAAGGAAATATATGAATATGTTTAGATGCAAGGATTAACCCAAACTTTATGTATTTTTGGGTACTTGAAATCTTATAAGCAGTTAAAGGAAGGACGTGAGATTTGGATTTCACATCTTTGACACATATGCACAAATTATGTGCAGCAAATATTTCTGACATGCGCAACGTTGGAGTGGTGATACCAACACTAGAAGAATGGTGTAAAGTCGATGATTAATTCAGAACAAAATGATACGGTCACCGAACCGCCATCATTATCATCAAGATTCAAGAACAAGATGTGATGCCATCACTTTTAGGAGAGAACTGTGGGTTTCATGGAAATATAACAGGTAAATTCTTGTGGTTACTATGACTGTAACATACCTCAAGATTGTGGTTTACTACACTGTTTGTCACTTACTTAACAAGTAAATGTATATTGTATTGGTAAGACAATATCTCAACTATATGCTTCTTTTTTTATGTAAATCTCTAAGAATATTTTTACGTTGGTTTGTATGCATAATTGTGGCTTTGTGAGTACCATCGTTGAGAATTTTAAAGAATGGCTGTAGCACCTTTGATATGATGATGCTGATCCATTATTCTTTTTAAATGATAATCTTGATGTGCCAAAAAATATCTACTTTAGCAGAAAGTGGGAGATCCAATCATTAAAAGTAATGTTGGAAGATATAAAACAATTTTCTGCTCAATAATGACCAATCTTTTGGTGGGTCGAAGAGTGACAAGTACAAGTTGATTTTTTAGTCTTTTATTGTGGAGACTTGTTTCATCCTTGCTGCTGCTTTCACACCTTCTAAATTATGGTAAAAGCAATGGTCTTGTTTTGTTTTGATTGCTATCTCATATGAAAAATAAAATATCGTTCTCTGGTTTTTTACCCCTCAAAATAATACGCTTGACTATTTTTATATATCACAGCATAATTATTACTTTTCCGATTCTATCAGGTTATGCTTAAGCCTATGTATTGACAAAATTCAAGCTTATAATCTATCAATACAAAATCTAATACAAACATAACCAGTGTTTTCCTGAAAATGTATTGAAAGTGATATATAAAAATAAACATAACCAGTGTTTATTTTTATAAAAAAATAAAATATTTTAAAATTAATACAATGCAACCTCCACCATAAACCCCTTACATTATAATTTAAATGCATTAATTTTGCAAACCTCTAGCATACACATTAATTTTGAAATTTTTTCTTTAAAAAACACCCGGTCTTCAATTTCCGATATTGAAATCCAAAAGGTCAAGACCTTTTTTTTGTCAACCGATAAAATAGAAACTTTATTATAAAATTTCAAAGGGACAAAGATATCATATTTTGTACTAAAGTAATATAATTCTAACTCACTATAAATGCCATAATCACCTTTTTATAGTCAACGTAAAAGACACCCTCGCCGTTTCTTTTATTTTTTATTTAAAAATAGCATCTTGTAATTTCTGTTAAACTTGTACTTTTTAAGAATACATTTTTAGAAAATTGTTAGAAAAAAATGACATGTATTCTGAAACTAAAATTGAACTATTGTGTTTATTTTTTTTTTAAAGTTAACTCATTAATGGGCTAACCCCTGTATAGGTCAGAGGTCCTTTGGCACATACAAGTGGTAAATCGAGTGATATGCACGAGTAGGCAGGGGCTCGAGAGAGAGGACCCATATAACGGACTAATTCCCAGAGCATACCCCCACAATATTTCAGTGAGAAATATGCTCCACACGATAATCGAACCCGTGAAGTCGGGTAAGTTATTCTCACATCATCCCAAGTTTTACCAACTCGCATGTGCCCCTGGGGGCAACTATTGTGTTTATTGACACTTGTGGTTCCGGTCACTGTTTAACCTTGGAGGAATTTTAAAGTTTTTCCCTTCACAAGATTATTCCACATTTGCATAATCTTATTTGTAACCACAATCTTATATTCGTCACATTTTAATATAATTTGTATTATATCATAATCTTATAGTAAATAAAACATTTAGTAAATAATAAATATGAAAATAACAGAGAATAAAAAGTAAAATACAAATAAATAAATAAATAAATAAAGAAGGATGAAGCGTAGACTCCCTTTAGTGATTTTTCTCTGAAAGCGGAAGAATTTGGTCCACTCCCACACTATTTTGTCTCTCTTTTCTTGAGAGGTCCACTGTCTTCCACACTGTGTATATTCACACTGCAAATCTATCAGAACCCCAAAAATCTAGTTATCTCTTTATTCGACTTAGATAGGCACCTGTTATGGACGTCTGTGTGAGTGCCTGGAGATACTCAGCCGAACATCATATCAATTTCCTATGATGTTCGGCCGAGTATCTCCCGACGCCCACAATATCGGGCAATATCTCTTTATTTATATCTATATATATGTCCGAAAACAAATTAAATTGATTGTTTCATTATTCATTAATAAGAATATTTTATTTCTATTATATATAGATGTCCAGAAACAAATTAAATTGATCGTTTAAAATAAAATCCTTTTATTCTGTTATATTTTTATTCATTTATCTTAGTTTTAGCTTTAATAATACTATAATTAAATAAAAATACTCTGAAGAACGACCCAAGTTTTCTTTTCTTTTTAGAAACCTTCTTCTATATACAAACAAATATGAATTCGCAGTTCGAGGGTGCGTCCATGCATGATTGGCATCTGGCCTGTCATCTCTATTCTCCTCGTTACTCACTTGCAATCATTTTATATATATACACATAGATAGAAAGAGAGAGAGAGAGAGAGAAAGAGATAAGGCGAGAGATTCACAGGCGTAAATGGTTGTTGGAGAAGATGGAAATGGCGGAGAATTTAGCTTCTGATATAGAAATATCGAACCAGAAACAAGATTCAAGAAAACCAAAGGGTGGAATCATCACTTTGCCATTTATCATAGGTGCCAATCTTTTTCATATACTTTTCGTTTCATTATATTATCGTAGGCGATGAATCCTGAGTGGTTTTTTTTTTTTTGTTGTCAGCAAACGAGGCCTTACAGATGGTGGCAACCATTGGTTTGATGCCGAACATGATATTATACTTGATGAATGAGTACAAAATGGGGGTCAAAGAAGCTAGCAATCTCATGTTTTACTGGTCGGCGGCTTCAAACTTCACTCCACTTGTCGGTGCTTTCGTTGCCGATTCGTTTCTTGGTCGTTTCCTCTGTATCGGAGTTGGATGCATCTCTACTTTCTTGGTACATTCGTTTTTTTCCTCTTGAGCTTGGAATCAATGGCTGGTTACGAAATTCTTGATTTGCCTTTATGTTTCAAACCATTAATCACTCATCCCAATTAAGAAATAAAATGGGAAAGTTAATTTATTCCATCGATCCTTTCTTCAGTTTCAAGAGATTTTGGTCATCTATATTAGATTTTGCTTCTAGATTTCCCATGTTTTTATTCCTTGACTCGTCTAGATTTTTTCATGTTTCGGTACTTATTTTGTAGATTAAGGCTTTTCCTCCGTATAAATGTCATCGCCATATCAACATCACGTCGTTAATTACCACTTCAATGTCACACGGAAAAATATTAAAATTATCGAAGAAAACTGTTGTTGGCTTTAAGCAATCAGTGGAATTTTGAAATCTAATATGTCTTCTCCAGTTGCGTAAAGTTTATTAAAACGATAATTTAATAAATGAATTTAGAATGAGAGGTGGAATTATATTTTTATAAATATTGAAACAATTAAGTATGTTCTGTTTTCTCGTAAAAAAAAAAATGAAAATATTTTTTTTTTCATGTCTCTTATCTTCACACTTTCCAACGCACATGAGACCACTACTTTTCAATGCAAATTTTGTAAAAATTTCCCAATAATATTGTATTATTTATAGGGCCTACTGCATTACATAATAAATTTAATAACAAAATCTTGTGTAATCAATCTGATCACATGCATGTTCATTAAAAAGATCCGTCAATTCATACTTTGGAATTCAAGCAGGTCCGATCACGTGCATGTTCATTGAAAAGATCCATTAAATGTATCATACTTTGGAATTCAAGCAAGTTCACTCCTTGTTTCAATCTTTTATCAGGGGATGGTTCAACTGTGGCTTACAGCTATCATCTCGAGCGCAAGGCCGCCACCGTGCCATCTCTTGGCTCAGCCCTGTGAATCCGCAACGCCGCGACAATACGCGCTGTTGATATCCTCATTCGGCCTAATTTCCATTGGTGGTGGCGGAATAAAGCCATGTTCCTTAGCATTTGGGGCTGATCAAATCGACGATAGAAACAATCCCAACAACGCCACGGTGTTAGAACGCTACTTTGGCTGGTACTATGCGTCGACCGTAATCTCGGTTTTGATTGCTTTCACTGGTGTTGTCTATATTCAAGATCACATGTGTTGGAAAGTGGGCTTTGGAGTTCCTGCAGTCCTCATGTTTTGTTCGACGCTAGTTTTTTTCCTTGCTTCTTCGTTATACATTAAACATAAGGTTCAAAGAAGCTTGTTCACCGGATTACTTCAAGTGATCGTAGTTGCTTACAAGAATCGTAAACTTAACTTCCCATCGGATTACTCGAATGGATATCACCGTGAGAAAGCCTCAGCTTATGCATTTCCAACTGATAGATTAAGGTATAATGGCTTCAGATTTGGCATCATTGAACTTGGAGATATTATTGAGGCTTTTAGCTAGCCATCTAAATGGATAAGGCGCTCTTTCTTGTTTCAGGTTCTTAAATAAGGCCTGCATCATCAAGAATCCTCAGGATATATCGTTGACTGGCAATTCTCCTAACCGGTGGGATCTATGCACAGTCGAACAAGTCGAGGAGCTGAAAGCACTCATCAAAGTCATCCCTTTATGGTCTACAGGGATCATGGTGTCCGTAAACATCAGTCAAAACTCATTTCCCTTGCTTCAAGCCAAATCAATGGACAGGCACATGGGTTCCAACTTTCAAATTCCTGCAGGCTCATTTGGGATGTTCACAATCATTGCCATAGCGATTTGGGTCATCTTGTATGACCGTGCAATCATACCGTTTGCATCCAAGATCACAGGCAAAAAAGTCTATGTTGATCCTAAAGTAAGAATGGGAATTGGGATATTCCTCTCTTGCTTGGCCATGCTGGTTTCTGGAATCGTGGAGCACGTTCGAAGAAGAAAGGCAATCAAGCAAGGATTACTAAACAGTTCAAGTGGAGTTGTACACATGTCGGCGCTCTGGCTCGTGCCACAACATTGCCTTATCGGTTTAGCAGAAGCCTTGAACATTATAGGCCAAACCGAGTTTTACTACTCCGAGTTTCCAAAGAGCATGTCTAGCATTGCATCAGCCTTGTCTGGCATCGCTATGGGCATTGCAAACTTGTTAGCTAGCGTTATACTAAGCTATGTGGACAAGGTGACAAGGAAAGGAGGAAAAGAGAGCTGGGTTTCGAATAACATCAACAAGGGTCACTACGAGTACTACTATTGGCTTCTTGCAACTCTGACTTTCATAAATTTGTTATATTTTCTTTTTTGTAACTGGTGTTATGGACCCAGTGGTGAGAACGTGGTGAAAACTAGCATTGAAGGTAATGAATTAAATCTAGACTAGGAATCGTTATCTCCGAAATCTTCGATCTTGTGACACTGTATTGAGAGAGGAGAAGATACTGACGTACGAATACATGTCTAAGTTTGGATTCGTGTCTTCTGAATAGCAGCAGATATGCGATTATGATAATGATGCTACTGATGTGCAGAAACATTTACAGGTACCATACATTGTTTTTCAAAATGATACATTAGTTTCTTCGAAGAAAAATGTAATTGTATCCAAGGTGATAAATTCAAGAATTGCTGTATGACTTTAAAACTCCACACTTAAATCTTTTATCCTGTGAGTCCCCCATGCATCTTATTCTTCTTCAGCGAGCTTTCGCTTAAGCTCCTTCTTGTTCACCTGAGATCACATATATAATTCCCAATTCAGAATTCTGATTATAAACTCGATATAAACGGAACGAACAAAGATGTTTAATCACCTTTCCCATAGCATTACGAGGCAATGATTCCCACAGCAATAAACGGGTTGGTATCTGATGAGCAAGTAAAACGAGTCACAACCACCGCATGATAAGTCGATACGACTGAGAAAATCTATATTTCTTTATAGTTGGCTGCTGCACAGACTTTTTGTTGATTCACCTGGTTTACCAGTAAAACTTCAAGAAGTGAATATGTTGTGATACCTTGTATGGCGCAAGTCTCTCTTTGGCCCAGATAGAAAGTTCTCCCAGGGTTAAAGCAGGCCGAGTCTCTTCCTCATCTTGTTTTCGAAGTCCTGGATTTGGGACAATTATCGCGCACACAGCTTCTCCATAGGTTTTATCAGGCAAACCCAGCACACAGCACTCGGAAATAGTAGGATGCTGTGCAAGATAGAGTCCATCGACAGAAACAAAGATATACAAATTTTAACCATTGTCAGTGCAGGAAGATCATGGCATATTTCATCTTTTTAGATATAAAAGAGTCACAAGGAAACATAATATACAGCAAACCTCTAAAAGAACTGCTTCAATTTCGAGCGCAGATAACTTGTAACCACCGACTTTCATTATATCAGCATTAGTACCTGAATAATATCATTTGCATAGTTAATAAATGCTTATTCCCAAGCCCATTAGCAGTCCGCATAATTGCAAGCAATTGAGATTTTATCAGCATGTTTAATGCTTTATTTAATTCACTTTGAGCATTGGAATGGGCCTAGGGCCTCCACAAAAACTGAGCCAACGTTTGATGGTTTTTTTGAGGAATTAAAGGTGTACTCACGTCCCATAATGACATAATATCCATCATCATCGATTCTTGCAGCATCTCCAGTTTTGAAGAAGCCATCTTCGATAAATGACTGCTTGGTCACCTAGAATATGATAATCAAGAAAGAATGTGAACTGGGAAGAAGGACACGACTGAATACCATGACAAATTCCTGCCGTGAGAAGAGTGTGCATGGTTACAAATATAAAACAAAGAGTTACTATTTCATCATTATTTTTGTAAAAGACGGCTTTATATATCAACATCTTAGATTGGACTTTTGCAGCTTCTAGAGCACCTTAACAAGAAGAAATCAAGAAGCGGAAAATTATAGCCTTTAAGTGCTTTTGCTTGAGCTTTTACTTCTCTCTTGATAATAAAAACATCTCAACTACCAAATTTATAAAATCAACTTATTCTTGCTTAATGAGAACTTTAAGATTGGCCCTTTTCTGTTCCTGTAATATTGGTAAATAACAAAATATCTGATCGTAATCAGTAATACCTCAGGAAGTTTCCAATATTCCTTGAACAATGAAGGACTTTTAATGCAGAGCTCACCGACCCCGTCATTGCTATCATCATTACCATCTTCTACAATGATCTTGGCCTACCATACAAGAAACAAGTCTTAAATCATTATCGAGTATTGTCTTTCTACAAAAATAGCATCTTAATGTCTCTCTCTTTTCTCTCTGTGTGTATGTACATATATAATATTTTCAACTATATTTCTTATCGATAATTTTGTGGCACTTTTTCAATATAGAATCTGGCTATGAAAATTTATACTGACCTGCACACCAGGAAGTGGCTTTCCAACAGTACCTCCCTTCCGCTCACCAATTAAGGGATTAGAAAGTGCCATGACAAACTACAAATATCAACACGGTGATGATATAAACATGGAGAATCGTTATTTCAAACACAAGTTACAAACACAAATACCTACCTCTGTCATGCCATAGCGTTCCAGAAGTCGATGTCCAGTGATACTTTCCCATTGTTGCATAACAGGAAGAGGCAGTGCAGACGAACCACACATCTAGACATCAATAGCCTAACAGTTCAACAATACAGTAGATAGGAAGAAGACAAGCATTACTGGAAATTGTTTTTTCATGACACGAAAAACCTTATGAGGCTAAAACATCATCAAATAACACTGTTATTCCAATTTCTATTAAAAGATTTAAATGTTTGATGACATCAAAAAGTCACAGACAGAGTTACCATAAGGCGCAACTGTCTAGCAGCTGAAGCAGAAGCGGCTTGCAATTCTGGATTCATAGCTTCGTACCCTTGTATTAGACGGGTATAAATGGTTGGGACCTATGGCACAAAAGATAAAGAAACAACAAGAACATGATTTTTTATATTTAATTGACTTGATGTTGACAAACTATCTTACAAGTGATGAAGGGAAGAAATCTAGATAAAATCATACACGAACAATTCTTGAGAATTATAGAATGCTGGTCTACATTTACTGCTTTTGTACATGAAGATCCATTAAAATGTAGATAAAATTACAGATCTTGTAAAATGGGGACATTTGTCTGACAGTGAATAACAGCACTCCACCAATAAAACTTCTTTTTGATGGTATCAAAAATGAACCTTACTCCAGTAAATACAGTTATGGCATCATTGGATTTAGTTTGATCACCAGGATAAGATTCTCGCCATCTTTGCCAGACTCCCCTCACGCTGAATTTTGGCATGAATTCAACCTGTTGATACATAAATTGTCAATACAGTTGATCAGACTGATGCCACTGAACCAAACTCATATCATTGGATAATTTAGAGCAACAGATGTCTTGTATAAGGAACTTCGCGAGTGCAAAATGGAGATTTGAGAGTTACCGTTGAACCAGCATATAGAGGGGCAAGCAAAGCATTGTAAAGGCCATGCACATGTATGGAGGAAGTTAAGAACAACATGATATATATAGAAATTTCAAAATGAAAGGTCATAGGAACTAATATACTACATAACCATCTTTAAAACCAATGCTCAAAAGAGAAACACATCTATATGGATATGATGCAGAGGTAGGCAATGCAAGAACTGATCAGTTGACGTGTATCCCCAAGCACCGGACAACATTTCAGCCTGAAATAATGACAAATTTTTTATTATCAACAACTTGAACTTCTTGTGTATGCAAGAACTAGATTTTAAAAAATCAAATTTTAATGGAAAGAACTGCCGATCCAAATGATTAAGCTGATTTTTGAAAGGAATGACATCGCAAGTTTATAGCAGTAAACAATTTCAGTAACCAAAGCAAAGAAAGAGATCAATCTACAACAGCGAATTTCAAATGCTTGTTATACTGTTTGGTGAACTAATTTATATCGAGTTATCGACTTCCTGAATGGCAAGAGCACCACAAGGAAAATAGCCTGTAGTAAGTACCTGTGATAAGACACCTTTGTGTGTGTGCACAGCTCCTTTAGGTTTACCAGTTGTTCCACTGGTGTATATAATCAATGCTGGATCGTCACCTACATTAAAACATCAAAGTATGACAAGAGAATGCCAACCAGCTGAATAGAAAAAACAACTGTGAAGAAAATCTCCAAAATACAAAAATCGATTCCAGATTTCACTACCCTGAAAAGATTTATTGCCTTTTCTGTCTCCATTTGTTGTGAGCTCAAATTCAGTTGATACTGTGCTTTTGTTGGGAACAGGAGGAAGAATAAATAACTGAGAACAAGTTTTAGCTGCAACGCCCATAACAAGATCTTGATGATCTTCAGTACTCAGAATCATCGTAATATCCTAAATGAAATGGAATTCATAAAGTTAAAGATGAGAACTATATCACATTGACAGGTGTGATAGGTTTCAAAGTTGATGACAAATACACATCTTTGCAAAATAACACATATTACATCAAAACACAAGAGAATTAAACTCAGGTTTGATAACATTCATTCGCTTGCAAAATGTAGGTCTATGCTACTCAAAAGAAAAAAAGAGGTGCTCGCAAAGGATGTGACTGATGATAACAGATTAAATGAAATAATGATATGAAATTCTGAGAGACAAACCGAATCATTTATCACATGAAGTAGCTCAACTTCAGGGTAGCTGAGTGCGAGAGGGACTGCAACACCTCCACTGAGCCATGTACCAAGTACTCCAGCAACAAATTCAGCTGAAGGTTTAGCAACAATCCCTACCCTTGCTCCAGCAAGATTTTGTTTTGCATTGACATCATCTCCCTACAAAATATGAGTTTCATGCGAGTTCTACAGTCAACTTTTCATAAGGATTACAAAGATTAAAAACTAAAAAAATAATAACGCTTTTCCTTCATCATTAAATCCAAAATGTATCAAATTTTGATAACAATTGGGAGGATATTCAAGGTATATGGATAGCCATTTTAAAGGGAAATCCAAGTGTTAGCAAGATTACATAAATTAACGGAAAGAGAAACAAGTCCAACAGAAAATTTAAGTAATGTTTGATTTAAACCAATAAATGCCGAACCAAAGAACCCCTTTTCAGACAAACATACTGAAAGATGCATTAGCACCAAATTATTTCTTCTGCTTCTAACTGACATAAAAAAACCGATTACTACCACTTTAATTGTAGTTTAAGCAACAGTACATGCTGCAGCTTAAACCTGCTGGCTGCTAAAACATACAAGGCCAAAAAAAACTTCATCTTACAGTCTTCAAATCGGGATTGCATAACAAACTAGATATCGTCCTAGCAGATGAGATTAGCTGATGATAACTGTAACTTTTTTGATCAGCTCTAATTGCGATACTGCCTGGAGAAATAGATTCTCTTCTGGCAACAGCTTCAACAAGCTCCATACAGGTACGATGATGTGTATCTGTATGATAAGATCAGGAAAGCAAACGTCAAAATCTACAAACTTAGTATCCTTGGGCACTACATACCTTCAAACCAGTAAAAGTGCACGAGTAAATCAGAATAAGACAAGATATTTTTTTGATGACTAAAGTAGAAAGGCCTCAAAAACTTCTACAACTTCTACATATTTAGAATAATCAATTCACACTGATATCCTTGGATAACAACAGAATAAATCTAAATACCTGGATGAGAACATTTATCAAATAACCACATTGGGCGGATAAAACATCTTAATTGATCAAAAATATAAAACAGTTACATAATAACCTCTTATTCTTAAAGAAACATAATGATAAGTATAGTAAGAAATGGGATGCTTGCATACATAATCATCTCATCACATGCATGCTTAGACCAAAACAGGTGTTACAGGATATGATAGGATCTATATGGCCTTACCCAAGTTTCATATAATCAAAAAGTTCAACTAATTAAAATTGCTTGTGTAATAGTTAGTTGATATTTAAAGGTATCTGAAGTCCATGTTTACATTTTCGAAACAAATTTAGATATAGAAATGAAACAAAGTCAAGAAGAAATAGGATAACAAACGTAAAGAAGCAATCAATTTACACATATTTACTAATCCACTTCAATACCTTAAACCAACCAAACTATGATATTGATGGGTTACTTTAGCACCAAGTTCCATGCATTAATTCCCAAGTCATATATGAAACAAGATCAAATTTTGGTGCCATCCTTGAATTCACATTTCAAGTTCTGAACTCCATAAAACTCCATAAGCTAAATAAGCAACAGCACATTCAGATGATTGAAGGTTGATAAGATCCATAAACCAGAAGAGTGGAAACATTCAAACGAGACAGCAACATCAAAACCACGCGAAATGCACAATAGCAACTTCAACTAGCAACCGCAGAACAATCCCACCGACGAATTAAAAAATAATAATCTCAACACCCGTTTCAACGCCACATCATGATATAAATGATCCAACTAATTGCTAGTCAAAATGAATACTAGAGATCCTCACAGCATTAGACAAAATGTATACCAGAACTGAAGAAGCGAGAAGGGAAGGAGCAGAAGTCCTGTAGTTTAAGAGAACAAACAGCAAAAGAACACAATAATCCCGATCCGGAACAGGCAAGACGAGAATCCAGGCAACAGGTAAAAGTTAAATATGATACGGAACGTTGTCTGGTCACATGATTAATGGCCTTAAATATGAGCATGGTTAGGTGGGCAGGTTGCGCTGTGACCCTTCCAAGTCCTCGACTTTCAGCCCAAAAAAACAGTTATAAATTAAATAATCAGTAAAATATATCGTCCCATTGATTTGTTTGGCTGCGTTGAGGAACTCCACATCGTGGGCTCCCCCCTTCTCACTCAAATTGTTGGAATAGAATGGTAGGTAGCAATATCCAAGGACGGGTGGCAGCTGAGTCCATGATTACACCAAATCGTTTGATATATATCGCATTTCTTCGCGTTTGGATTATTTTTTCGGGAAAAAAAAAGTTTGGCCGTTGTCCTTGAACTCCACTAAATCAACATGACCAGAAAGCCCATATCTTTGTATTATCTAATTTGTTACTTACTCTTTTCAACTACACTAATACTTTTTAGCCATTGGAATTGAGTCCTGAAAATGAATTTCAGGATGTACACGAGCTTTTTAAGGTTTGTATTTACTCTCCTCGTCAAATATAAAGGTGTATGACTAAACTTATTTAAAATAAATTTGTTTTATGATTTATACGACATTATTTTGGAAGTAATTTGTTAAATGATCGGACTAAATTATACTTTGATGATGCTATATTTGGATACAGCACATTGACCAATGGAAAGCTTTGGCATAACAATTTAGTACATAAAACATTTGTTTTAGCAACAGTTTTTAACCAAAAAAGTCGGTTTCTTATTAAAAATGTGAAAATCATAAAAGAATAACTAGTTTTTAATGGTACAACTGTAGCCTCCCAACCAAGTAAAACTTGCCATTAACCAAAATAATCACCAAAATGGTTTAGTTTCTGTACAAAACAGAAAAAAAAATGATACAAAGTAGAAGTAGATTCGAGTCACAAGGAAACAAATAACATTTGTAATTGTTGAGTTAAGCGTGAATGAGTGAGAGCAGTATTGGGATGAGTGACCTTCTGAGAAGTTCGGGTACGTCGGGCCGTTGAAGTTGCGCCGCTTGATCTGGTTGGTCATGTGAGATGACAGATTTTAACGAGTAACAGTATCTCTGATAGGGATAGAGTCGGCGATAGGGTAAGGGATAAGACTGATCTCTAAAGGAATGAGACGACGCCAGTAGTTAGACATGCACCCTCCTCACACTCATGGATCTAACAGCCCGACCTAATGCACGTAATAAGTGCACTATGCGCTGTCATATTATAATGAATTAAAGTTGCGTCTTGGCTAACGACTATAGTTTTTGATCTACTGATAAGCGCTTGATTCTAACAGTAATAACTTATCTTAGAATAAAAAAATTTCTGCGGAGTGGTAGGATTACTTTAATAATCCATGGGAATGGTGAATTCACTTATCAAGAAAATAATTTGTTTAATCTAAACAATAAATTCAAGAACAATTTTCCCCCTTGTTTTTTCAATCACTTTAATAATGCAAAAAATAAGATGGCAGGAGGAGAATAATATGACGGGACATAAATATTTATTCATCCTATACTATACATAGAGTGAAACCATAACCTTATGTTTGGTTGCATGGATTTCATGTGATTCCAAACGATTTGAACTATAAAATAACTTGTTAATTGATAAACTATTAAGTTATTCATCTATTTTATGTTTTCTTTCAAAATTTACGACGACTTTTATCTACATTAAAATAATATCATCATTTACTATATTACTATTTCTATTTCTATTTATTTAGAATATCAACATAAAGATTTGTATATTTAAAAATTATATAAACTATCATATACTTTAAAATTTCTTCTCGTTAATATTAAAACTTTATTCATCAAAATTAAGAACATTATTTTTTATTATTTTATAAACCTTATAAATTTTTTCATTGTTTAAAAGAATTATATGATAAAATACTTTTTTTTTATGTTCAAAATTACATTTATTTTTACAAATCATATGAATATTATATAATTCTTATTAATATAATATTTTAAAATACTAAATATTAATTTTGTAAAAATAATTTTTTTCTTAATTATCAATTCCAAATCATAAACAAAAATTTTTGCCAAACGTAATGGAATTTTCCAAATCCAATTCGAATCCAAATCTAATTCCAAATCCCATTCCTTGGACCAAACATACGTAAATATTATTCACAATCATAAGACGTTTCCTCGCACTGAAACATGTTTTCTACTGACCTCACACACTTTAAATTATTCTCCACGATAAAACTAGAGACCAGAATCGCGGCTAATGGGCATCCAACAAGGTTCAGAGACAGAGATATCACCGATTTACCGCTGAAGCAACTTTCTCAACCAAGAAAATGGAGTTCTTTCCAAAGGTGGTGGTGTGAGAATCTCCAGCATGGTTTCTTTCTCCTTTGGAGTTAATGGGACTCCTCTAACAAGGTTTAAGGCCATGATGTGTACATTAGTCTTTTGCCTGTATTTCCTGTAACCCCATATTCCTCCAGCAGCACCAGCAATCAAAAGCTGTTCTCAAGTTTCGTTGTCATCCTGATGTTAGTGCGATTTGCTACGAGATCACAATTAAAAATCTAATCAGGTGCACGGGCAACTTTAACTAACCGGTGACAGCCAAAGAGCAGCAGTTTGCATATCGAACTTTGGCGCATAAAGCACTGTCTCGCCAAAATCATCCTCGAGTCTCTTGTAAATCTCTTTATCAGATTTCCCTCCCCGAATATCATCTCGGATCAACTAATTCAGAAATGCAAGAGATATCCATGTGAATGTCCCCATATCAAAGAGTGATCTTGAAATATATCAATGTGAGTGTCACCATATTAAAGAGGGATCAAGAATATAAAACTTAGCGAATGTATACATTTTCATTAGCCCAGCAGTACAGTTACTGCGGATGTTTACAACATACTAGCCAGAGTTGAGAGCCCAATGCAAAATGCATACTTAAACCAGCTTTCTTGCGAGAAATAAGAACAAGATACATAATCCACCAAATGAAGCAGATTTGCATCAAAAATTGTGATAATATATGTTTCCTCATTGCCTAAGGCATCAAACACTGTATATATCCGACATCTCAGATGTGATTTCAAGAAACACAAGCGATATAAGTATTACCAATCAAATTACACGTCGCTTCAATCTTCATCAAAATTTCTTACCCAGTCATGGGTTTCAAAAGTACTTCAGATTTCACATCCTCTAAGAACAGTAATCCAGTTATCAAAATCCCGGCTTTTAGGAAAAAAAGAATTATCTTTAGCCCATGTCAGAAAATTTCCGAAGAAGCAAAACCGGCACCTTACGCAGAAGAATTGCTATGTCTGCTTGAGAATCTTCAATAGACTGGCTGCCACACTCAGTACACCTCACATTATGACTGATGTTTCTTGCTCGCGCTTCCACAATCCGCTCTTGCCTCACTTCACCCTCGTTGGTCTCCATTAATCTCCGCTCAAACTCAGCCAACAAATATATTTCGCAGCTCCAGAACAGTTGAACTGGAATCCCAAAAGGGACCGACAGAGATACTTCCTATAAAGACGACCAATGATATAAAAGTGAATCAATATTCAATTAAGCATTTTATCAAACAGTTTCCACACTTCTTGAGGCCTTACTGCGGCATATATACATAAAATTACCTGAATCAACGATGTAACCGAACCGATAACAAGTGCAAAACTGCTTCAACAGGTGAGCCCGAGCTCGAATTTTGTCATCTCACCCATTTCTTGCAATGCGCAATTGCAAGCCCAACTCTTACGAGACTTGAAGTTGACGCACGAGGGAGAATGGGCCCAAGCCCAAATATTTGATGAACGGGACGGGCCATCCAGTCTCATACTTGTCTTCAAACATAAATATATATATATATATATATATATATAAAGGCCCGATATTGTGGGTGCCTGTTATAGGCGTTTGCGTGGGCGTTTGGAGATGCTCAGCCGAACATCATAGGAAATTGATATGATGTTCGGCTGACCACTTAAATCATTTGGCGTGGCGAGTCAACTCGACACGTCCAACCTATTTTGACAGCTCTAAAAGTGTGTCATAGTTGAAATATAAAAAAATTACAATAAATCACGTCCTTTGCTCAATATTTACAAGAAATATGCACGTGCATATTTACCAACAAAATTAATTTTCTTATACTTAGTGTAGGAGATTCAGCCAAAAGTAAAATTACTCAAAATATTTGTGAACAGATGACTACAAGTGAATACATTATACATGCACGAGTGCGGCAATGGATAAGTGACAAAATTTTATATATATATATATATATATATAGATATGAATGGATCGGTTGCTTGGTGAGAACACATCAGATCCATTGGGGAAATCAATGATATTCAGTCTTTTTTTTTTATTTCCTTATTGGATTAATTAAATTTTTTTATAATAGTATTATCGTCCTCATATAATATCGAAAACATTAAAAAATTCCATACGTAAATAAGTTATTTTAGAATACTATAATTTGTTGATTTTTTTTTTTTAAAAAATACTATAATATTTAGATAAATTTATTTTAAATCACCTAAAGATACATATGTATTGGTATTAAAAATATTTTTACAAATTTACCAAACGAACATAATATTAATAATTTTAAAAATTAATATACTTTATAAAAAAATCAAAATACAACATTATAATTTTCTCTATATGATCAAAATTTAAGAAAATTTTTTATAATATTTTAGAGAATTAAAATATTAAATAAGATATTTTAAAAAAAGGAATAAACTACCTTATTTTTAAAAAAAATACCTTTGAAGCTATCTAAAAACTTATTAAATTATTGTTTACAGAAAATTTGTAATTTTTTTACCATGCTAATTTTAAAATATTGTAACACAACTCAAACACTGTCTAAATTTTAAAATAATATTATTCAAGGAGACACTTGATATTCTAAATCGTGTTCTTACTCGGATCTAATTTTTTCAAAAACATGTTTCCAAAAAAAGTTTGTTGCATAAAATATTTGACATATGCCCATAAAGAAAATGACATCTGTCACACTCCATAAAAATCTGTATCGTCAACATAAAGATTTACATTGTCAAGTTAAACCTGCCGATACCCGAAATTTGGGATGAAGTATATCTGCTCAATGCTCGAACAAATTCCTCCAAAAAAATAATAATAATAAACCCTGGTCATGTACTCCTGGTCACTGTATAATGTGCTAAGTAGAATCGAGTGAACATTACATAGATGAATCGGTAGCAATTTCAAAGTGTACACTCTCACTCGTGTAATCAAGAAACATGACATGAACTCATGCATAGTTCAGAGCCCACATTTTCTAGTTGAATCAAAACGGTCATATTTGTATTCAACCCGGTAGCTTTGGTTATAGCTGCAATCAAATGAATTGGAATGTTAAAAGGTACAGACCGATTAAGTGATTTTCAATAGGAGGATAGGGATAAGAACTTAACAGAAATTCAAATCAAGAACATATGAACTCAAATTAGAAATCAAGTTTGAATACAATCTAATTTGGGTCCCTTCTCCGACCACTGGCATATACAAGTGACAAAACATGGTGCTTCTACGTACTTGAGTAATTAGCTTACCAACATCACCCGGTTGACAAGAATATAATACTTCAGGTAATAAAAAGGTTTTTAAAAATATGCAAAAACCAAACATTTCCTTTCGATTGTCATCCGATATCAGCAAAAGACATGCATACCTTGGAAGACATACAAGCCGGATCTCGTTTAATCAACAGGAAGAAGTGCCACTTCAATTTCTTGTAACGACTTCCCCTTGGTTTCCACCACATTCTTCTTTACAAAAGCAACTGCCATCAAGCAAACGGTAGCAAACATTGTATACAAAGTTTGTGGCCCCAGAATCTCCAGCAGACGCAGAAAGAGCAAACCGACAAAAAAATTTATCACCTGAAAAAAACATTGTTGAACAAGACTTCATTTTTGCGGTAAATTCCCAGAAACAAAATAATGTTATAGCATAGTTTAAGCACCCTGCCACCATTTTCTGATTTTAAAATCTAAAAAATATTACAAACCCAATGTACTGCCATGCAAATTGCCATTGCAGTTGCCCTAATTCGGCCTGGGAAAATCTCTGAAAGGAGGAGGCCCGGCACAGGCCCAGCACCCAAGGAAAAAGTGACAACGAACCTGTAATGGGAAAGACATGCAGTCACCAGGTAAAAATTGTGGCCAACAATACATATTCAATTTCCATTTTACATGAAAGTGACATAACCACGTCCAAATCATTTGCAGGCACAAAAAAGTAAGAAAATCTAAAAAAACTGATTGACAAAATATAATTACTCATTTTCTCTGCCTTATCCTTCTTCGCGAAGGGAAATGATATTATTACGAGATGAAAGTTAGACTTGCAGGCATAAATGGATAGTTCTCTTAGAGTTTCAAGTTTTAAGCATTAAAAGCAGTAACTTTATAATAGCTAAGTCAAGCGATGTACTCACAGCAGCATGCCTGCAACAGAAAGATACATATTTCCTGAGCCTTGTAAAAATCCACTAGCTGCTATGACTTGAAAACCCATAGCCAATGACCTGAAATCAGCAAATAAAGTGAAGGAAATTTTGCCACCTGTGATGCATTTTCTTTGCTTTAGGTAAGTTTCTCGAGTAATAATGTTTTACTTGCCATGCCCAAGAAACTCCAAATCAAAAGCACCTTCCTTCCTAATCTATCCATCAAAATCATTGCAATAATAGATCCTACAAAATTTCAAAGAGTATGATGAAAAAAATGATGCTTCACAGAGAAAATGCAACTGGCTTTTCCTTGTAATTACCTGATAAATTTACCACACCTACGCATATATTTCCAATGTCTGAGGACACTCCAGCACTTCTAAAAACAGTTGATGAGAAGTAGAATACAGCATTTATGCCTGACAATTGTTGTAAAGCAAATAGGACGGACCCAAGGAATACCACTGTGGAGAGAAAGTTGTTATAATAGTACTTCCTGACATTTAAAGGGAGTGTTCACAGAATGCCACCTAATAGATATGTACCTTTAAAATGACGACCGTGAACTAACTCTGAAATTTTTATTGTATCCATGTCATCACCTCTGCCTGATTTGCTTAATTCTGCCATTGCAGGTTTAACATGTGAAGCCCCAAAAAGCCTCTCGAGCTCTTCTTCCATGTCCGTTATTTTTCCTCTCTGAGCCAATCAAGTCACAACTCATTGAGCAGAGAAAGAAACCGTATGCAACAATAACAAACAACTGAAGGGTACAGTTCTAATTCTAACACGAACAACTCGTTGAGCCGTTAGATTTGATATGTTTAAACTTTTAACTAAGTAAAGATGTTATATTATTGGTAAGATAGGATATTTCCCAGAATTAATATTTGATTCTGCAGTTTGGTTAATATGAAAAAAGAGAGGAATATTATTCCCCCTTATATCTACCTCCTATATTGAATTCTTCATGGTATCAGAACGCAAGGTGTTATTCCTCCTTACGTCTAGCATGGTTAAAGAAATCACTTTATGGACTGAGGGAAGTCTCTCAGAGCATGTTTTGAATGATTCACAATATTTGTGAAAAGCCGGGGCTACATCAAGTTCAAGGACAATCTGATCATACTTTCTTCACAAAATGATCTAATACTGAAAAAAACCCAGTTGTAATTGCTTACGTTGTTGATATAACAATGACAGGAGATGACATGGAAGAGATGGGCAGATTACAGGAAAGTTTGACAAAAGAATTTGAGATGAAATACTTTGGCCAACTGAAATATTTTCTTGGAATGGAGATAGCAAGATCCAAAAGGGGAATCATGGTGTCCCAAAGGAAATATATTCCTGATCATTTGAATGATGAGTAGATGCACACTAACAGATATTTCTGTAGAAGCAAATGCTCAACTAGAAGATATCAAAGATAGAACTCCAGTAGTTACAGGGAGGTATCAGGCTGTTCGGAAGACTGATTATCTCTGACAAATGCCAAGAAATTTCCTTCGCAGTAAGTTTGCAGAAATTGAAGCATATAGTGATGCTGATAGGGCATGCGTGATCTATCACTAACACGAAGATCAACCTCTAGTTATTGCACCTTTATGAGGGTAACTTGGAAAATTGAGAAGCAAGAAGCAAGAGGTAGTTGCAAGAGGCAGTGGTGAGGCAGAGCTTAGAGCCTTAACAAATAAAGAATGCGAACTACTATAGCTTAATGAAGTTATGGAGGAACTAAAATCCGCTGGGATTTTACAATGAAACTGTACTGTGATAACAAGGCAGCCTTAAACTTTGTTAACAATGCTGTTCTACACAAGAACCAAACACATCGAGGTTGACAAACGCTTTATAAAAGAGAAGCTTGAAGGAGTAATTGTATTTCATTTGTCCCAAGTCTACTTCAAGCTGGTGATTGTTAGAATAGATGCCCAACTAGCCAACTTGTGGCGTGTGGGTTTTATTAACTCTTTGTATAACGATCTTTATTTTTGAAATTCGCATTTCTTTTATGGCATTCTTTATTTTCATTATGTTATAATGTTAACAATTGTGTTGGATAAATACCTAGAATGCACCATAGTGTATGTTAGATGTGATAGTGGATATGATGGCTATCATGAAACACATCTAATAGTCACTGTGTATTCTGAACTCGTTCCTAGTCGATTGGGCCATCAAAATGAGGATAAGGCCGCCCGAGCTCGAGACTAACATCTGCGATGTGAAGTACCATGTTTCAGTGGTAGGGAACATTGTGATGTTCTGAGCATGCAGATGGATAGTGACCTGGTGATCTATCAAACTACCCTCGTTCGGACTTTCCAAGTGGTTACCATTTGTGTAATATCTATCATTTTTCTCACCATTTAAGCCATAGTAAACTGTTTTTAAGTTTAATTCATGAATTGTTTGTGGATTATATAGATATATGTTCTAGTGCTTGAAATCCATGCATGGCTCACGATATTTCAGCATGTTTTTGATATTTTCTTGCATTGATTCGACCAAGGGCTGTTCATGTTAGAGTAGATGCCCAACTAGCCAACTTGTGGCGTGTGGGTTTTATTAACTCTTTGTATAACGATCTTTATTTTTGAAATTCGCATTTCTTTTATGGCATTCTTTATTTTCATTATGTTATAATGTTAACAATTGTGTTGGATAAATACCTAGAATGCACCATAGTGTATGTTAGATGTGATAGTGGATATGATGGCTATCATGAAACACATCTAATAGTCACTGTGTATTCTGAA